>JALBZZ010000029.1:0-97996 GCA_038051095.1 Globisporangium irregulare
GCTCTTCGACAAAGTATTTGGCAAGCGCGCCTCCTCCTGCAATTGCGACGCGCATCTTGGCGTATGGGAAGAAGAAGAAGTATGTTTGAGTGGGTGGTGGAGGCTTATGTTGATGGTGAATGAGGCGATTTGCTGAATGACAGAGACGCTAGAGAGCAAACTCGTGGATACGAACGAGGCAGTCCGCAGGCGCCTGGAATACTACAGGTCGACCATGTCAGTTGGTGTTTAGTCGTGGCAGTACACCTGTCCTTGACGCCGTGACTCGACTAATTCTGCGAGTCACCATTTCGGGTCCGTCGCGTGCATGTTGACACAAAAATCAAATCCAGTACTGCGTTGAGGTGTTGAGCTTTTTCTTCGCTTTCGAGACGCACGTTATTACAAAACACATACATTCAGTCCCAGTGTTGTTCATCGCCTTGACCTTGGCCATCCAGAGCACAAGCGTGAGTGGTTGATCCTGACCGACGCGCTCCGAGTCCATGTGGTCCTCAATCGCAAAGGGACCCAAATTGCCCAGCTTGTAAAAATGCTCTTCGAAGGCTACCGGATCCACGTAGCGCTTCTGGGAGCTCTATATCTTGGTCAATCTGTTACCGGTATTCCCAATTAAGAGCACACATATACCGTGTGAACAGTGGAAATTGGATAGCCATGGATGGGTACCACCAGTTGGGTGGTCTGCATTCAAGCTGTCGCTCTGCAAGATCGAGTTACAAATATCGCTGGCCTCTGTTCGAGGAAGGGGAGAAATCAAGTTGAAGCGTACGTACAAGGTACTCTGCGCCATACACAACAAAAATAATGAAATCATGCATAGGGTAGCTCGTTAGATAGCTACGCACTCTAAAGCAGAATCATCTTTGCTCTTACCTCTGCATTTACTTGTTCTTGAGCTTCTTGAGCTTCGAGTTCATGACGCTGAGGAAATACGCGAGCGACGAGCGCAGCGAGATACGCAACAGCGACCCGCCACAGAAAAACACATTGCCGGCGGTCGTGGGCACCACTTTGATCGTCCAGAGCACGAGCGCCTTGTTCGGCGACGCCGGGTCCTGCACGAAGCGCACAAAGCCGATGTGGTCCGACACCGGCATGGGGCCGTACTTGCGCAGCTTGTAGCAGATCGACGGGATCAGCGTCTCGTCGTTTGCACTCGGCTCGCCCGCCGACACGATTTGCTCGACGATGCCCAGCGGCACTTTGCGCGTGTGGCCCACGAGGCCGCGACCCATGCCCGGCGCGATCTCCGTGAAGCCGAGCCAGACGTACTGCAGCCAGGCGTCGAAGGCCTCGTTCGCGGACACGGGCACAAGCACGGAGGTGACGATCTCCTGGCCGTCGTTCTCAGAGTACTCCTCGAACGCGCGCGGGTCCGCGTACCGCTGGGACGGTGACGACGCGCTCATGCTCAATTTGTTGCTGCTGTTGTGTGTGCGGGCGTGTTGGCTTGTGAAGGAAGTTGCTTGTTTGCTGGCAAGGAATGGATTCAATTTGGTTGTTGACCATTTCGTCAGCAGCAAATGCACCAATCATGATGACGCCCGCATTCTCGACACAGATTTGGCCAATGAAACTTGTGATAGCAAGTATTTTAGCTAATCAGGAGAATGCAAGCACAAACTAAATGTTGTAACTTGCAACCTGTGAATGAGTGAGCTGGTTCTGGCAACTTGGAGGTCTGGATGAGAAAGTTAGTGCTCTCTCTCATGAACTTGCTCGTTGGTCGGCATTCATTAGCCCAGCCATTCCCATCCATTCTCAAGTGAAAAACACAAGCAGCTTTTGTCCATATATTATCCTTTTATTTCAACATTTTCATTCGTACGCGGCGTTCCCTCTTTCTCTCAGTTCATCTCTCCACAGCAATGGTAGTTGCTCACTGCTGTGGTTGACCGTTCGCGAGATGCTCGGCGCGGCGACGGCGCGCGATCACGAGCCCCACCGCCGTGAGCACGATCGTGCCGATGGTCACGACAGACGCGATGGCGATCCACATCGTGGGCGACAGGTACAGGAACACCTTATCACCGCCACCGTCGATCGTGGTCTTCGCAGTACCGGCCTTCGCGCCGAGCGGGATCACTGGGAACACGTTCACGCCGCAGTTGATCTTCGAGTCCATCTTGAGCTTGAAGTAGCCCTTGTCGCCCCACTGGGACGAGTACGAGTTCTTCAAGATCCAGTAGTCCGTCGAGCCGTCGCTGCCGTATCCGACCAGCACGACAGCGTGGTCGATCTGCGAGCTGTCCGTGAAGTCACCGCTGTTCGGGCACTCATAGATGCCCCCCTTGTAGTCCTTGAAGTTGCTGCCCGAGTTGATCGCGACCGAGATCGGCTGGGTCTGCAGCGCGATCTTCAGCAGCACGGTCGGGTCGGTCGAGTTGTCACACTTCTTGCCAACAGCCTGCTCCCAGTTCTCGATGCTGGCGGCGGCCTTGCTAGGGTTGCTCTCGCACGTCGCGTTGCCTGTCGCTGTCGGCGCCTTGGTCTGGGTCTTGAACGGGTTCAAGGTCACCTGGTCCACTTCCTTGTACGGCAGGTCGAGCTCGCTCATGAGGTTGAGGCGCAAGCCTGCCGCGTCGGCGAACGCCGCGTGGGTCATGCCACCGTCGCAGCCGTTGTTTTGCGAGCCCCACTTCATCTCGGTTTGCAGCCACTTGGCGCCCGTAACACCATTCGCGGCCCAACAGTACTGGAACGTCGCGGTCATCTCGCGCTTGCTGCAGTCCAGGAATTGCTGCGGCGAGAGCGGCTGCGGATCATTCTTCGAGTTGACGACGACCGCGGTCTCGATCGCATCCGTGGCGGCGAACGCCCAGCAACTGCCGCACTTGTTCTGGCTCTTGACGGTCGTGCAGATGTTCTTGCCCATCGGATTGTCGGTCGAACACCAGTTGAGTGTCTTTGGCAGCGACGTATCAAGTCGACGCGTCGCCTTCGACGTCTGCTTCATCTCCGCTTCTTCGAGGCGGCGGCGCGTCTGCGCGTGCAGCTCCTGGCGCACAAACTCCTGCGCGGTCTGCTTCCGCTCCTCGTCCAGGTAGAGGTGGCGCGCGTTCACGCCGACCTTGTACGAGAAGTCGACGCCCTCAATCGCGGCGTGGGTGCGCACGTCCTCGAGGTACTGCATGTGCTCCTGTAGACGACGCATCTCGTCAACGTCTTCCTGCGCGTCCAGTCCCTCACTCTTCATCATCTGACGCACGACCTCGGCGCGGCTGACAGCGTTGCCCTCGCCATCGGCCCAGAGACAACGCGCGCCGTTCTCGCAGTGGAGCAGCGTGCCGAACGACGCAGGCTCCGGGCCTGAGGCATTAACGACGCCGAGCGCGACGGCGGACGCGAGGAGTGCGAACGTGCGCATGATAGAAGGAGCCTGCATGCCGTACGTAGCACCTATCTACACAGAGAGTGAGAGAGAGGTGTAGCTGGTCGGTCTCCTAATAGAAAAATGCCTTCAACACACGCGGGACGACCGGTTGTATCTGGCGAAGCGAGAATAATGAGTCCGCCCCCGCCTTGCGCTTGCTTGGCGCGCTCTCTCTATTGATGGTGGCGCACTTGGGTAAGTGGAAGTGTGTAGAGAGAGGAGCGCGGGGTTTTATATGGGAGTTTATATGGGAAACGTCTGATTGCGTCGCCCACCCGCGTATTGAACCGAACACTTGCTTTTTGCGATTGGTCTTTCCCCCTCATCATCCCTTGCGACTCGCTCCCCGCGTCACTATTGCGGGGATTTTGTTGCAAATGGCTCTCTCCAAATGAGTAATTGAATTATATAGGATCAGCTTTAACATTTATAGTATGAAGATGAAGGATAATATGTCATTAATAGAGGCTAATACATGAAAGCAGCTGCTGAATCAGACAAAAAGTGATGGAAGAACTGACGTTCCGTTTTTGTGTCACCCCAAAAACTGACTTGATTTGCGGATTTTTCTGGTTGTAAAAGGCAACCTGCAAAACAGTATTTGGCACATTCTGTAAATTCATACTTGATAAAAGTCTATTTTGCAGCATGATAAATACTTTTGGATACGAGGCAGTCGAAACATATTGCGCTGTGCCTTCCTTCAATTGAAGGATTCCAAATGCTCCAAGAGCTTCATTTTCGATGATGGAACGCTGCGATGCGAATATGCTCGAAGCGTAGCCACCAGCGTCAAGAACACCACAACACGATCTCGCAAACGCCAGCACGAAGAGCTCTTCCGATGGCATTACCACATGACCACCCTCGTCAATTTTGGGGAAATATACAATCGTTTGTTTGGGCTTATATGGTTAGTTTCGCTTGTTTCATCTCAATATAAATCTACAACTTTTCTTTCTCTTGTTGGTCTGCTCGTCGCCACTGCGCAGCTACAGCTCAGCTCAGCTGTTAACCAGCGACTTTGAGGATCTCTGCTGCTACTGTGGATCTGGAGAATTGCAGTGCGACATGACTCTTCTCTTGCGGCTTTAGACATCCGGTCTCCAATGCTGCGACAGTGTTGAAAATGGCTGACCTAGCTAACTGATACGCGCTGGCGCTGGCACAATTCCCTCTTCGCTTATACGAATTCTCTTCTTCTAATCGTGCACGACGGGTGTCTGAGCCAAGTAGATCGAGGCGCCACTCACCTGTTCGCGCAGCACCGCGCGCTTCTTCTTCGCCCAGAAGAGACCCACGCCCGTGAGCACGATCGTGAGAATCGACACGATCACCGCGAGCGCGATCCACGTCGACGGACTCATCCCGACAAACACCTTGTCGCCGCCACCGTCCACCACTGCAGTCGCAACACCAGCCTTCGCGCCCACAGGTACCACAGGAAAGATGTTGAGTCCGCAGTTCGCCTTCTTGTCCGCGACGAGCTTCAGGAACCCCTTATCGCCCCAGGAGCTACCGTATGAGTTCTTCAAGATCCAGTAATCCCCCACAGTCGCGTCCGTGCCGTACCCTACCAGCAGCAGTGCGTGGTTCACATCGTCCTTCGACGCGAGGTCGCCGTCGTTCGGGCAGCTGTAAAACCCGCCCTTGTAGTCCTTGAACGGATCGTCCGAGTTGAGCGCCACGGCGATCGGCTGTTCCTGCAACGCGGTTCGCAACAGCACGCTCGGGTCGCTGCTCGCCGAGCAGTCCTTGCCGACAACCTGTTTCCAGTCCGAGATGCTCGCCGCAGTCTGGTTCGACGTCCGGATGCACGTCGTGTTACTGGACGCGGATTGGTCGTTGTATGGCATCACCAGCTCAGTCACGAGCCCGTACTGCAGCTGCGCTGCGTCCATGAACGCGCCGTGGGTCATGCCGCCGTCACAGCCGTTGTTCGTGGACTTCCACTTGATCGTCTCGCTGAGCCACGACACGCCGCTGACACCTCCAGACGCCCAGCAGTAAGTGAACGACTGCTCGGTCTCGCGCGTACTGCACGACAGGAACTGCTGGGGCGCGAGCGCGACCGCCGCGGTTTGGTTCGCAGCGATCGCCACCGCTGTCTCGATCGCATCTGTGGCGGCAAACGCCCAGCAGCTACCGCAGTTCTGCTGACTCTTCACGGCCGAACAGACGCTGTGATTGTGCGGGTTCGCTGTTGTACACCAGTTGAAGTCGCTCGTGCTTGTGGTGCTCGAACTCGACGAGCCCGTGGCCATTGTCGACAGCTGCCGCACCGACGACACTTTGGGTCCAGCGCGCATTTCCATGTGGACAAAAGCCTCGGGCAAGTGCTTTCGGGGCGTTGTGTCGAATAAATGGCGCCCATTCACACCCATCTTGTACGTGAACGCATGACCCACACTCTGCGCATAGCGGTGGACATCTACACATGCAAAATAAATCAGCCAGTCAGCGCATTGTACACTCAGCCCACCCTCACAGACAAACGAAACAAGACGCACTCTCGATATACTCCATGTGGCGCTGCAGGTTGCGCAGCGGAGCCTCGGCGTCGCGCTCGTCCACGTTGTTCTGCGCGAGCAGCAATCTGCGCAGCGCCTGCGCGTCGATCACCTGGTCGTTCTCGCCCGTCCACAGGCATGAGGCGTCACCCCCGGGTGGACAGCTCACCAGCGTGCCGACCGAGTTGTCTGCGGCCGTGGCGATGTCCATTGCAGCAGCAAATACGCCGAGCGTAGCGAATGAAGTCACGCGCATCTTGTGTCGCGAGGGCTGATGTGATTAAAGGGCGGATGGAAGAATGAACGAGTGAGCGGGCGTCGAAGTCGCGCGTGAGTATGATCTGTTCTCTGCTTCTCGTGCTTCTTGCTGTTTGTTGCTTGCTGCACAGACAAAGGAGTCCTATAACTGTGATATTTCTGTTTACTTTTTGGTACAAAATGGTACAAAATGAGAGTCACACGGTTTGCAAAATTTAGCCAGTGTTTCCCTTCCCCTTTCTCGTCGCCAGGTTTTTACTGTTGTATGTGGTGGTACGATAAAATGAAAAATTGATCTTTATAAGGACAATATTATATTCTGTAGGACTATTGGAAAGAATAATGAGTTCAGCTAAGAAATGGCATAGCCAATAAATAGAGGATATTATTATTATAAATAGAAGTTTCATTGACTGAGGATGGAAAATCGTCGCCAGGTGCACAGCTGCACCAACCTGGTTCTGTATATTTGCATGGATGGGTTCATTGCATTTTGAAGCGACTAATCAAAATTATCTTTGACGCTCGCATCAGCCTCACCTATTTCATAACCTTTGCATTCACATATAGTGGCTTCGCCCTGCTATTCCACATTGCCTCCAGGATGCGAGCGAAATGGAAGGGATTGCGCCTGAGAAAGGTGCGATCGATCGAAATCCTGCCGATCATGTCTCCATTTGCATCATTTTCACGTTGAGTGGACTGCTCCGACTTGCTTGCAGCACGGAGGTGGAGCCGAGAGGTTCGTCCCATTGTCTTCGCCGCCAGTATTCGGGTCACAAGATCTGTCACGAGTTGCGCTGTCCACTATGAAGCGATCCAATGGTGCCCATGCTCATTTTCACATCTCATCGCTATGAGAAGACAAAACAATCGAACGGTGGGCTCCATGGACCTCCTCACAGATGGATATCCATCCAACCACACAGCGCAGCCAGCAGCCACATGAAGCACTCGGTCATTCTCGAACCCATCCATCCGCATATCTGTCCAAGCCACCAGTTGCGAGTACAGACAGCTCCAAGTACGAACTTGGTGGGGGAATGGTCGAATACACCTGAAGGCCCCAATCTGAAAATGGCGATGCTGGCAGTGGTGAAGGAATCTTTCAGGTTGGGTTGTGGTGACTTCAAGACGTCTGCGTGGCTCACATAACGCAATCCCAGCTGCCATTTCGCGATTCAATTCATCCAGTTCGCCGCCCATCTCTTACAGACGAAAACCGTCTCGATTGATCATAATCGATGACCAGCAGCCTAAAAAAAAGAGGCAAAATTGAATCTTCCCACAGCACGAGCTGTGAACATGTTTCATCCAGGCATTGAGTCTCATTCTCCATTACGCATTTAGAGTCTATTTCCAGCCATCTTGGTGCTCTTTTCGAAAGGTGATGAACGCATTCGCGCATGTTGCAGCTTGTGGCTCATGGTGTTGAAGTTGAGCCAAGACCGCCACGACCAAAAGACCAAATCATGAACGGACGAACGCGTCAACTTTAGGCAGTTTTGTATGGGAACTCAAACCCATGTTGCCTTCTTCTATTTGGCTCAGACTGACGCCGTTCTCCCCCCATCCTGGAAGATGCAACCTGCGTCATCTGGGATGGGGCGTGAATCTTCTTGCGGCGTGGGGGATTTTTCCAGCGACGCTTTGACGCTTTGAGACTAAACGCGGCTTTGTATCGGATTGCGCTATCGCTCGAAGGCGCTCCCATTCACAAGCTCAAGCTCAAGGCAAAAAGGGGAGCCATAAATAGCATTCAGGCTCTTGTAATCAGAGCTTTCTCTCTGTCGGTGCGCTGCCTGTTGCCACCACTCCATCACTTGACCGCTTGCGCCCCAAGCACCAGCCGCTTCGCTCGTCAGCCAACCAGACCGCGTGCGGACGCCAAGCGACATTATTGTGCATTGCTGCATCTACGCAACATCTGTCGCATCGTCAGCATTATCGTTGGCACCCTCTAAAGCGCCATCTCAAGGTCTTCAGTTGCTTGGACGCGTCAGTATTGGCTGCTTAGACGCTCGACACTCTTCAGTTCGCATTTTAGATTCAAGCGACACAGGCACACACACACAAGATGGCGACCGCGACAGCAACGAAGAATGCCAGCAGCGCACAGGAGGCTGCGCCGCTCCAGGTGGCCGCACCCGTGATCGCGTCGCAATACGCGCGCTTCTTGGCCGGCGGGCTGGCGTCCGCGACCGCCGAGATCTTCACGTTGCCGATCGACTGCACGAAAGTGCGATTGCAGGCGCAGCGCGTCGTGTCGGCTCCGGCGGCGGCGACGGCGATGCTCTCGACGAATGTCGGCATGGTCTCGACTGCGACGACGGCAGCGCGGCAAGAGGTGCAATACACGGGCATGGTCGACGCGGTGCGGACGATTGTGAAGGAAGAGGGCCCCGGCGCTCTCTGGAAAGGCGCAACCCCGGCGCTCCTGCGCCAGGTGTCGTACACGAGCATCTGCATGGTGCTCTACGAGCCGCTGCGCGATTTCTTTGGCGCGAACAACGCCAACAAGAGCGAAGTGCCATTCGTGAATCGTTTCCTCGCCGGCGGCTTTGCCGGTGCGATCGGAATCACTGTCGCAAACCCGTAAGTGTTTGCATTTCTATTCTGTATGTGTCTGCGTGTGTGAATGTGGTCATGTTGTTGTGCCACGCTTCGTTTTGTTGAGCTGTTCGTCACTCACCTTTGTATCTCTCTCTGTGGTCGACTATCGATCTGATTATGATATGCCAACAGAGTGGATGTCATTAAAGTGCGCATGCAGGCAGACCGCTCGGGCACGCTCTACCGCGGTGTCGGCGACGCGCTGACCAAGATCTACCAGCGTGAGGGCATGCGCGGCTTTCTGAGGGTATGTTGCTACCGCTATTGTTGAAATATATTATTGCTTTACCATGACGCATGCACTAAACGCTATCCACATGTATCATCACAATGCAGGGCATGCCACCGAACATCCAGCGCGGCTTCATCGTGAACGCGGCCGAGCTCGGTACGTACGACCACAGCAAGGAGTGGCTGATCACGTCAGGTTTGCTGTCGGATGGCGTGTTTGCGCACACGGGCGCGAGTTGCGTTGCGGGCTTTGCCGGCGCCGCGGCGTCCAATCCGATCGACGTGATCAAGACGCGCCTGATGAGCCAGCCGACCGACGTCGCGGGCAAGGGCTCGCTGTATGCCGGCATGGGCGACTGCGCCAAGAAGACGTTCCAGGAAGGAGGTGTGCAGGCCTTTTACAAGGGCTTCATTCCCAACTGGATGCGCAAGGCACCGTGGTGCGTCATCTTCTTCGTCACCTACGAGCAGTACCGCGCGGCGCTCTTTGACCAGGAGGAGTGAAGTGCTGTGTGTTGATAATTATATAACGACGAAAAAACAAAGAGAATGAAACTGTCCATATCCCGCTGCTATTGTTGCGCAATTATCACGCATTTTCAGTCGATAAATGAATAGGCGGCGATGCAAATGACTTGACATGTTGCTGGAGATGAGGGTATTCTAATGTGGATAGAGCAAACAGCCGCGAATGTCTAACAATGATGAAATGGTGTCATTTAAATACTGTTTACTTCACACACGGTGCTTGCTTTCTAACCAAGCAGGTGGTGCGTGGCTAAGAGAGGACGAGATAGCCTGCTAACTGCATACTACTTACTAGACATCCCTTGGGTTCTCTTCAATATGCTAAAATGGGAAGAAAATAAAAGACAAATAATTAACAATGCAACGCTTCAAAGTCCCGCATCTGGATGCACCACGTGGAGCGCGGCGGCGTCAAGTAGCAGACGTGGTCCTTGAGCTCGTTCTGCATCTTTTGCTCCATCTGCTCGCTCAGGTCGATGTACTCGGCCGTGTGCATGACGTTGAGCTTTGGGTTGTCCGCGGGCGACGAGATCTTGCCGTCCTTGGGCAGCAGCACGATCGGTAGCCGCTCTGTCTCCTCCTTCGCCCACCGGTCGCGCGAGATCACGTGCACGCTGTAGCGCGAGAACGAGCCGTTCATCATGCGGTTCGAGATCGTGCTCTCCACCGACGGCGTGGGTGACTCATCGTCGTCATCGTCGTCGTCGTAGCAAAAGTATGCGGGCCGTCGGCGGCGACCGCTCTCGGTCGTGCTGCTACCTTTCGAGAGGAGTAAGTGGCGGAATTGCTCACGTTCGCGCCTCCGGGATTCCAGGATCTCTTCACGGGAGCACGCGCGGCTCTGGGTGTTGCTGTGTGGCTGCTGGTGCATGTTAACGGTCGTGTTCGCTGTGGTGTTCGCGTGGATCACGTGCGAGCCCATGTTCACCGGCGCCACTTGGCTCAATCGGTTGCCTTCCATGTTCATCAAGAGCTTCTGAAGTGCGAGGAACGTCTCGTCGATCTCATCGTCCTCATCCTCTGTGTCGTCCTCGGGCTCGAGCACCAAAGACACCTTCTTCGTCCTCTTGAGGACGCTGCTGCTGCTGCTGCTGCTGCTGCCAGCTGCCGGTGTTGACGTTGCACTTGCCGTAGCAGATGCCGTCTGATGCGATTGCTGCGCCATGCCGCTGCTCTCGTACCGTTCTCTCGCAAATGCGCTCATCATGATACTGTCTATCGTCGTTGTCTTCGTTCTTAACTACCTGGCGTTCTCTTGCTCGTTGCTTGGTCAATTGTTTAATGAAGCTTGCATGCGCTTCTCTGTCGCTTGCTATGTGAGTGCGTAAGTGAAGAGATCAGAGAGATGATGCGAGATGACGTCTTCAACGTGCCGATCCGACTAATCGACCGACCGCTCGCTTTTCTAACGGAACTGCTTGCGCTTTGCTCGCTCGTCTGCGAAAAAACTTCTTTGCACTCGTGTCCAACGTTCACGGCGCTGTTTCACGTTGCGTTTTGCGCTTTCCTTGTCGCTTAAAAAAATGGGAGGGGGGGGGAGACAGCCGTCGATGGAGAGGTCTTGCCAAAATGCGCGTCGTCGTCGTCTTCCTGTTCGCGGCCGTCTGTCGCGCGATTACGCCTTGTGACCTCGCTCGCGTGGTTCCAGCGAAGCGCAACTGATCGAATGGAGCGAGAGAGGAGAGCTGAGCTGATGGGGGATAGAATTGATGATAGCAAGCGCGACACCTTCACACGACTTGCTTTTTGTATGGGCGAAACTGCTGCCTGCGGTGAATGAATCAACTCCGTCATCTGCCCAGACCTGACTGAAATATTGCGCGTTTCGGTATTTTATGGCGAAAGAATAAGGTGGTGGAAACAAGACGCGCGCTTTGGAACATACAAATGGAGCGGAGAGCGCGCTTTTGAAAACTATCCGCTCGAAATAAGTTGCGACTTCTAAAACTGGGTGAAATTGAGCCTAAGTTACAGAGAAAGAGCTGATTGGGGGAAACGTTCGAAATATGGTCTCTATCGCACAACCTCGTTCTTAGTTTGGTAGGCGACACCCTCATGTGGGAACTTCAGTTGCCGTGGCAACTCCCAGACGGATAATCTGGTGAGTAGGGTTGATCTTCAGATGACTGTGTGAAATCCGCCAATGGGAGAGCGTATAAATTTCCGACCAAGGCGCTACCGTAATCTCCGCGTTTATACCTCGCTCGCTCGCTCTCTTCTGTTTCGTCCGCAGTCAGCAGATCAAATGTGCCAGAGAAGCGCAAAATGAGCTTTGCCTCTTGGTATCTCATGGGAAAAGTGAATCAACATGGTAAACTGGCAGGTTGCGCTAGCTTGACATGGAGCAGATAACCAAGCATAGCACGCGCACCGCTGCCTGCACAGATAATGGATTGTAGACTTAGCAGGCACTAATGGATGGAATGGCCAATATTGCAGCATTACTATTGTTTTGTGCATTTGTAGGGTCAGTACGAGAGTCAAGAAGGCAGATAATTCTTTTTAGAACATAGAGAAGGAAGGAGTTTGGTGGGGCCAGTACTGATTAATTGAGCTCCATGTGCATGGAGCTCTCTGTCATTCTCGTTTGTCTGCAGAAGTGTCCAGTCACTCACTCCCTCCTCAGAAGGGGAGGGAGAATGGAGGAGACTCAACCTTCGTTGGTATTGACGATCGATTGAAGCAATTTTTTCGCATGGGACTTCTTGACCTGCGGTTGTTGGATTTTCATGTGCGGAGACTGTGTTATTTGCTAGTAATGGTGGCTACGCAACAGGGAAGAGCAATTTGTAGCTTGTGTTTGGGTTTGAGGGTGCAATCCAACGCAATGATACGTATGGCGCATCAACCATCACCACCCCATGTTCATGGATTTGGCTGCAGACAGAGCGCCATATCCACTCACATTTGCTTGCGCAATGCTGCAATGCTGCCGTGCTGGTCGTATATTTTCAGCGTGTAGCGTGTTCGTTTTCCTGGTCGTATATTTCCGGCGGACACAATACAACAATTCCCAGAAGCGTGCCGCTTCGTGGTCGCCATTTTCTGATGGTACTGGGCGGGGGTGAATGAAGAGAAAGATGGCTCCTCAAGAGCCGCCGTCGCGACCGATCGCGAATGTCATCATCGCGAAGTCAACAGAGTGAGCGCGCTTCGCAGTGATAAGAGACCAAACAACACATACACACCTGCATCTAGTGAACCCCGGAGAGTGCGTGTGGACCTGCCGTTAATCATGTCGGACCTGTTGCTCTTCTGGCTCAACCACGAGCTGCAGCTCTCGAGCTTCGTGACCGACGTGGAGCGCGACTTTGCGAGCGGCTATCTGTTGGGCGAGATCCTCTTCCAGCTCAACCAGCAGCACAACTTCTCGGACTTCATGAACAGCAGCATCGCGGACGCCAAGATCGTCAACTTCTGCCTGCTCGAGCCGAGTCTGCGCAACATGGGCGTCAAGTTCGACTCCAAGGCGGCCACGGCGATCATGAACGGCAGGAAAGGCGCGGCCGCGAGTCTGCTCTACCAGATCAAGGTACTGTGTGTATAGAAACAGTATGGTTGTGTGTGCATAGTGTACTATGGCATCTCATCACTATCTTGTTATTGGGTATGGTTGCATTGTGCTCATGTGTAGGTGACCGCGACGAGGATCGGACGCGCGCCGGACGTATCCACCAAGTCGCTCGAGCGAAAATCCGTCCTGCCGCTGCCCAATATGCCCGCGAAGCTCGCCAAGCCTGCGTTCGATTCCGGCAACCACTCGTTCTTCGAGCACTCGGTGCGAAGACGCGTCAATTCGCTCGCCGCGCTCAAGCGGGAAAAGTACGTATGCCCACCGTCGCTTATATGCCATTATTGCCTGCACGCTCACATGTAACAATGCGCTGTCTGTATGGATGTTGTTGCATGCAGAAAGGAGATCGCAGAGGAAGCGCGCAAGAAGCAGGAGTATCTGCGCAGCCAAGAGGAGATCAAGGAGCAGCTGGAGCTCACGAAGGCCGAACGGCTCCACCAAGCGTTCATCCACAGCCATTTCATCAAAGAAGCGCTCGAAGAGGCGGATTCGCCGGCGTGGCGCGTCGCGCTCGAGAAGAAAGGCGAGCGCGAGCAGCGCAAAGCGCATTTCTACCAGCAGCTGCTGGCACATCGAGCCAAGCAGCAGGTACAGAACGCAAATGATGGTTCTATGCCTTGTAGGGGTATTAGGCCATGAGTGTTTAACTTCATCCGTTTGATATAGGAAGAGCACACATTCAGTCTTCGCCAGACTGTGAAAGAAGACCTGAACGAGTTTGAGGTATGTGGATGTGGGGATGCATACAAACTGACAATGGTTCTGTGTCAGAAATTGGTTTGAATGAATTATGCACGCTAACTTCCGATCGTTTTGCTTGTTAGACTCGGCATGGACCAAAAGCGCATTCAAAAGGCTCGCTGCTCCCGTCTCAGAAATCCGTCGGCTACGGACTTCGCTCTCTGAGCACTACTTTGGAAAAGGCAGACAGCGCAAACAGCGCCTCGCTGATCTCTGCGTCTTCCCGTCAGGCGTCTGAGCGAGATGGCGATCGAGTGGAATTGGTAAACAACATCAGCGCCATCAAGGAACAGAAGCAGCGCCGCGAGAAGCGCAAAGAGCAGCTCGAGCGGCGCCGTAAGCGGTTCGTGCAGGAGTGCGGGTACTACCACTCGCACCTGAACACCGTTCGCACGAGCACGGCGCTCGAAGCACTCGCGGCGAGAGAGACGAACAGTGAGAAAGACGTCCGCAAGGACATCGACAATGTTATCCTCTACAAGGAAGTCACGCGTGAGAACAGAGAGCAGAGAAGTCTCGAATACGACAAACAGAAGCGCGCCGACATGGAAGCGGCGATCGACCGAGATGCGAGTGTCTACGGAAGACTGATACTGCGCTACGAAGATGACAGCGAGATGCAGATTCTGCAGAAACAGCACCTGCTGACTGCGACCCAGGCATCCAAGCGCCATGAGAACGAGCTCATTGCGTCGAGCATCATGCAGGAGGTGGTGGATTTCGCGATGTTTGTCGCAGGAAAGCGAGAAGAGACGCTTTTCGCGCGTACTCCGGCGCTTTTCTTACCGGAAGAGACGTGGACAGAGTACAAAGTGCAGTTTGCAAATGGCTGTGTGCTGGGTATTGCTGATATTGGAGATGGTGGTGATGACTCGGAGCTGCTCAGCAAGTACCAATTAGATCAGTACCTGGGATCGTTTCTCCCATTTATGCGGAATTCCGACTATGTGGGGTCTTCTGTAATGGGAACGGCGCTATCACCGTGGTATCCGCGCAATGTCAAATTCATCGGAGCTGTTGACACCCTGGAAGACCGATTCGTGTTGGGTGAAGAAGTGAAGTACGTGCGGTGGATCAGCAAGACGATGGCAGGATCTTCACCGTCACCACCACCTGCAAGTCCAAACATTGTCAAAGAAAAGGAGCAAAGCGAGAGTCAAAGTCCACAACTGGAAGCTGCTGCCACATCACCAGAGACAGGACAAGAGACTGCTGATGAAGAGACTCAAGAGAGTGCTATCCCACCTGAAGATTCAACATTCGACACGCCAGGTGCGGAGCCTGTAAAGCAGTCAATCGTCGCCATTACTCCACCAACGCTTCTCCGTATACTGGTGTTTGGTTCTCCATTCGCTGGCAAGAAGACGCATGCGACTCGCGTCGCCGAGAAGTACGACCTGGAAGTGATCTCTGTGCATAGTCTCTTGGAAGAGGCGATTGAGAAGCAGAGTGCGATCGGAGTTGAAGCGCAGCAGCTTCTTTCGAGTGGACATGAGATCTCGGCACACATTTACAGCCGACTGGTCCTGGACGCAGTTCACGCACTGGAGGCATCAATAACAGTGAGACTGGTTGCTGCGCCTGATGGTCCTACTGATAAAGAAGAAGCACAAGGAGAACCAAAGTCAAGTACACCCAAGAAAGGCTGGATCGTGTACGATCTACCTGGCACCGAGGAGCAAGGCCGCAATTTTGAAGAGCTGCTTACGGGTTTTGTGGACCCGTCGTTGATTGCCTCCCCTTTTGACTGTGAGTCTGCGATCGCCCCAGGGTGCGTGAAACCAAAGCTCCCGTCCAGTTTCCTGCACGGCAAGTCCGGGGTCGACCTGGTGTTTTACTTGGACTGTGCGTGCGAGACTGCGATGGAGCGGTGTCTGGGGCAACTGGAGGACGACGCGACCCACAAGAAGTTCCACCTCGTGTACAGCCCGCCGTCGCACGAGTCCACGGATCGCCATCGTCTTTCCCACACGAACGCGAGTCTGAACTGCAGTGAGCTTCTGTCCATCCAGTGCCTCTCAGTTGAGGATTTCGTGAAATCCCAGAAGCCATGGTACCAGAAGTTCGACACGTTGAGAGAAGTGGGTACTTCAATGGGCGCAGAGGAGACGCATGAGCGTATGGTAACGTTTGTTGAGGATTTTTACAGAGACCAAGAAGGCCGAGTGCTTGGTGAGCAGCAGGAGAAGGAAGCAACCGCGTTGGAGTTGATGTTCGCGGAGGAACAGCGGCAGCTGCGGCTGCTGGCGCTTGAAAATGCGATCGCGAGTGCTCGCGAGGACCATGCGCGCTGTCAACAGGTGCTCCAGCAGGCAGAGGAGGCGAAAGCGAAGAAAGAGGAGCTCACAGAGCACCGCCAGGCTCTTGACGCAGCTCAAAAACAGATTGACGCTGCAATCTCCAAAGCCAGAGAAGCCGTTCGCGAGGAGAGAATAGCTGCAGAGAAGTCCGCCCAGGTGTATTCGGGTAAACTGACGCCGCAGCTGAGCAATTTGCTGGCAACTATGTGGAACGATGTGGAGAGCGAGTACATTTCGATGATGATGAAGGCGTTCGATCTGCAGCGAGACCAGCGACGGCATGTCGTGAACCGCGCGAAGCTCATCATCGACGAGTTTTGCTGTTTTCTACGGCGACCCGACGCGAAGCAGAGCCACGTGAACACTTTCCAGGAGCGGTTCAACGTCGTGATCGACGAAATGCGCTTTGATGAATTCACGAAATTCGAGCTGCACGCGCGTACCGATATTTTACAGGACGAGTTGATGCTGATCATCGAGACAAAAGCGAGTGAGAACGAGGAGGAGCTTAATAGCGTGATGAACGACGGCTGGATCGAAGACACGTGTCAACGTGTCGCGATCATCTACCAGGGAGCGCTGCAGGCGGAGTGCGACCGCTTTCTAGTGTCATTCCAGTTGCTGGTCGAAGGCTACTCTGCGGCGAGCAGTGCACCCGCGCTTCTAGCACCGGCGGTTGAGAACCTCAAGCTGAACCACGCGCTTCAGGATTTGTCGTGTCGGCTTTTCTATGATGCGTCTGCAGTTGCGGAGGAGGTTCCAGTCACTTCAGTGGCTGCAGCTCCTGCTGCTGCGCCAGCAGCTCAACCAGCAGGAAAAGGTGGAGCTGCACCAGCGAAGGGGAAAGGAAAACCTGCGGTTCCAGCGCCAGTATCCTCGGCAGTCGCCGCGAACGCGAATGCGAACGCGAACGCTGCTGCTATTGATCCGATGAAAGAAGGCGGTGGAAGGGATCCGATGACCATCGAGGAGCTCCTGACTTCCTTCGACAGAGCTCTTCTGAAATGCAACCTAATCGTCCAGTTGGTCACCTCCAAAGTCGCTGATAATGGCAATAGCGGAACAAATGCTGGTGGGGAATCTACTGGCCAGTCGGATAGCAGCAACAGGATACTTTCATCATCACCACCGTCGTCACTGGATGTCTGCGCGATTAACCTGCTGAAAGGCATCAAGTACGAGCACGATTTGGTGCAGCGCCGCATCCGATTCCTGCGTGAAGCTGTGCAGACCGCGTGCGAGCAAGTAACGCGGTCCATGCAAGCAGTCGAGATGACGCTACGAGACGTCATTGAAGAGCGCCGATATCGCGAGCAGGCGGCGGTCGCGGCGCTGGTCAAGTACGTTCGAGCTGCGATCGAGGCGGAAGTCGGTCTGTCGCTGTTTATCAACGCCAAGGTATGAGGATCTGGAGACTCGTTCCTAGGTTATTGCGTCCACCTATTGACGTTTTACTCTCTTGTGTGTTTCTACCCAATTTGTACAGCCCGAGATCCTGTATCGCTTCCCGATCACCGTCCAGCTCCGTGAAGACACGCTCATTGACGTGGATCCGCTGAATCGCCTCGTTGCGCGCGCAGCAGTGGACCCGCCGCCAGTGGTCGAAGAGCTCCATCCAGTGCTGCTGAACACTCGACAGAGGCAGGAGCTCCTCGAGTTGCTCCAGACTTGTTCGTCTTCGTCGTGTCTAGATGAAAATGGTGATGAGTCTGGTCCACTTCTGCTGATGCCGGTGAGCCTCCTGGTGGACGTTATGAGCTCCTTAACGTCGACCCCATTGCTTCCGAAGGCGTGGAGGAGATGCCCGTCGCACGTCTTTGCCAAGGTCCGTTTGTCCATGGATTTCTGTCATGCAGTGTGGGGCTTTTGCTGTAAATACTCGATGCTGTTTGTGTGTGTGGTGCTTCTTGGCGTGTAGATTTGCAGCCACTTTCTCGCAGATGACGATGGTGCATCGGGTCTTGTCAATGCGAGTGCGTTCCTCGCGGCCTTGAGTGAGGATGAAGCGCTCCTTGTCGAGGCGATGGCGGAAGCAGAACAGCAGCAGCAAGAACATGGCAACCATGCAAACCATGGAGATACCGATGTGAGCGCAGATAAAGTAGCGTTAGACGAAGAGTGACACGAATAGACAAGCAGACAGATAGGTGCATCTCATAGCCCCCACACACAACACCACGAGGTGACAAACAGTTCCTGTGCGTGTATTGAGCTGTTAGTTCTTCGTTTTTATCTGCTTCCTCTTCAGTCGCCTCTCGCCGCTCTCTCATCTGTGGGGAAAGAAGCAATCGATCGACGCTCTCTCTTCACACCTTCACCGCTGCTCTCTTTCTCTCGCTCTCTCTCCTCTCTCTACAGGACGACTGGGTTCTCGCCGAGTTGCTCGGCGAACTCGTGCTCCTCGCCCATGAAGATTTTGAGCTTCTTGTCCTGCAGCGCGCGCATGCGGTTCTTCGGCAGCATGCCGAACACGGCCTTGCGCAGCACCTCCTCCGGTTTGCGCTCGAAGAGCTCCTGGGCCGTGCGCTGCTTGAGGCCGCCCGGGTGGCCCGTGTGCCAGCGATATAATTTGTTGTTCCACTTGTTGCCCGTGAGCACGATGTCCTTGGCGTTGATCACGACCACGTAGTCGCCGCAGTCGACGTTCGGCGCATAGGTCGGCTTGTGCTTGCCGCGTAGGATCGGCGCGAGCTGCGACGCGAGGCGGCCCAGCACCTGGCCCTTGGCGTCCACGACGTGCCACGCCACCTTCGAGGCGTTTGCGATCTTGCTCATGGTTGTCGTCGAAGCTTTCTCTCTCCCTCGAGTCTCTCGAGCCTGCTGTCTGCCTGCCTGGAAGGTGTTGCCTGCTGTTGCGCGCCTTTGGTCTTGAGCCCCAAACCAAAATGGTCGGAAATCCAACCAACCAAACATGCGTCTGCACAAACAGTGCTCGTTCAATAAGTCTACAGTCGATCAAAATTGGACAGTCTTTTCGGTAGTTTTTGAGCAGAAGCTACTGAAGGGACTGTTTAATTTGGTTTTTGAAAGAGCGCATGTTTTGTGATGGATTCTATCTTGACTTGGTTTGAGTAAGGCCAGTTTAATTTTAAGATAGGGCATCCAAAATTCTAGCGAGCATACTAAAATCAAGTTAAGATAAATACTCTAATTTGAATCCGAATAATGTGGAATAATTCCGGATAACGCGCCCTCCATTGTGTCTTGCTTACAATTCTCAAGATAAAGCTCATTTTTTGGCTCACCAAGGCGCGTGTGGCACTCAAATAGACACACACACGACGGACAGGAAGAATGGGGAGATACACGACGGTGCAGACGTTCACGGACCAGGACGCGAAAGCGGCGATCTCCTACTCGGCCGCTACCACAAGCAACAGCAGCAGCGGTGGCAATGGCGGTGGCGGAAAGTCTGCGAGCCACTACGGTCCTGGCGACAGTAGCAGCAATGGTGGCAGTGGCGGAGGCGCAAACAAGCACAGTGAGCCGAAAGTGGCGATCAACCGCGTAGAAAATGTGTCTGGGAGCTCTGCAGGTGCCGGAAGCGGCGACTTCCACATGTACCGCGCGGCTAGAAGACGGTATGCGACGATAACCTCTGCTGTGTGTTGTATGCTCGTGAAGATGTGTGTGTACGAGTCCAATCACCGTATTAACCTACTTGATCTCTTTTTTGTTTGGCTGTGCGCGCGATCCTGTAGTGAGCTGGACCGAGTGGAGCGCATGGAGAAAGATTTCGAGCAGAAGAAGATCCAGGAAGAGTTTGAGCGCAAACGCCTGCTCAACATGACGGAGTTCGAGGCGCGAGCCCACAAGCGCGCAGAGAAGCGTCGCCGCCGCAAGGAGCGCACCAAGGCAAAGTCGATCTCCAACGGAGGTGACGATGGCGATGATAATGACGACAGCAGATCAGCAGGTGCAGAGAAAACAGGAGAAGCGAAAGCCGACGAGTACCCAAAGAAGAAAGCGAAGACCAGTGCTGATTCATTGGCGTCTTCCAAGCCAGAGGTTCTCCCTGAGACCCCAGGCGGCGTGCCAGAGATCCCGAATGACGGCAGCTTTCTCGCACGAATGCTCGCTGAGCAGCAGAAGAAGAAGATGAAAGAGGACGAAGAGTGACGAATGAAAAGCGACAGGAGACTGAATTGAGCTGAGAATCAGAGGCGATGCAGTGAATTATTGGCACAGCGCAGTCGTTGCAGTTAGTCCCAGTAGAAGCTGTCTACTGGGACTCGATGTACTGCTAAAAGACCTCCATCGTGATATTGAATCGTTGAACTCTATTGAATGGCTCGTACTACCTCAACTCTCTGATTGCTATCGATGACAACGATGAAGTCGCCCATGAACCTGCACCATAGTTTCAGGCGATGTTGCTTGGCGTGGGTTTGGAAGGATTGACGGAACCTCAAAGGGCCACACAATTCGAAAAGCACATTTTCAGCCAATCAAGAAAAATACAAAATTTTATGCACTCTATTGGCAGAAATAGATGTATATCTTAGTATTTGACCAATAAAAAGATGTAAAATGTTAAACAAAACCTCAACATTCACTTATTGGTCGAAATAACATTTATTTTTGCCAATAATCGCTCGCGGTCTCTTTTTTGTGGCTTGATCCGATTTGCCTTGAGCTTGCTTGCCTGCCCTGCTTTGCTGCATGCATCGCCAGCCATTAGCCCATTCGCAGGAGTCGACGACAAGCAGCAGCAGCGAAACAAGATGCCACCAAAGAAGAAAGAAGAAGTACGTGTCTGTCTCCCCCTCCGTCTGTATCCCCCCTCGTAGCTACGTGTTATGTGTATGTGCACGGCTTTCCTCTTGCGTTGGGCGTCGTCACGTGTGTGCCATACTGTGGTTTCCGCACGCGCGCTTTCCTTTTCAGGTGGGTTGAACTTGGGATCTCATCTTAATGTGTGTGGCTGTCATTCGTTCGAACAAACAGGAAAAGCGCGTGTACCTCGGTCGCCCGACGAACAACGTCAAGATCGGCATCGTCGGCGTGCCGAATGTCGGCAAGAGCACGTTCTTCAACTGCCTTTCGAAGCTCAACATCCCCGCCGAGAACTTCCCGTTCTGCACGATTGAGCCGAATGAGGCCGTGGTGCCATTGCCGGACCAGCGCTTCAACTGGCTCGTGGAGAAGTTCCAGCCTGCCAGTGTGTACGTGCTCTTGTGTTTCATGTTTCATGCGTGTATATGTATGCATCGTATCTAACCAACATGTGGTTGTGGTCATGATACCCGTAGTGTGCCACCTGTGATCGCGATCACCGATATCGCCGGTCTCGTCAAGGGTGCCGCGGAAGGTGCGGGTCTTGGCAACGCATTCTTGTCGCACATCCAGGCCGTCGACGCGATCTACCACATGGTGCGTGGCTTCGACTCGAAGGAAGTGACCCACGTCGAGGGCAACGTCGACCCAGTGCGTGACATGCAGATCATCCAGGAAGAGCTACGTCTCAAGGATATCGCACTCGTGACGAAGCTCGTTGACGGCATGCGCAAGACTGTCGAGAAGGGCGTGGGCGGCAAGGAGAAGAAGATGGAGTTCGAGGCGCTCGTGAAGATCAAGGAGTGGATGGAGTCTGGCAAGGATGTGTCGTTCGGCCAGTGGAGCGCCTTCGAGGTCGACGTGCTGAACCCTCTTCAGTTGTTGACTGCCAAGCCAGTCGTGTACTTGATCAACGTGAGCAAGAAGGACTACCTCCGCAAGAGCAACAAGTACCTGCCTGCGATCGCCGATTTCATCAAGGAGCGCGGTGGCAACGAGCCAGTGATCCCAATCAGTTGCGAGTTTGAGTTGGAGATGCTCGACTTGGAAGCCAGCGGTCAGTTGGAGACGTACCAGAAGGAGAACCCAACCCACAAGACCATCATGAACCGTGTGTTGAAGATGGGTTACCAGGCGCTCGGGTTGATTCACTTCTTCACGTGCGGCAAGGACGAAGTTCGTGGCTGGACGATCCGCAAGGGTCGACTGGCACCGCAGGCGGCTGGTGTGATCCACTCGGACTTCGAGCGAGGTTTCATCAAGGCGGAAGTGCAGGCGTTCGCGGACCTCAAAGAGTGTAAGTTGACTGTGTCTTTCTTTCTGTCGTGATTTTTCGTCAAGTGGGGGTGAAACATTGTACTAATGAGTTGTTGTTGTCGTTGTGTGTGACGTATGAACCAATTAATTGTAGTGGGATCGGAGGAGGCTGTGAAGAAGGCTGGCAAGCTGAAGATGCAGGGCAAGAACTACGAGGTGGCGGATGGTGACATCATCTTCTTCAAGTTCAACACCTAGGCTTGTCGCTGAAAATTGCAGTCATGCAGCCAGTTACCTCAAGCTGTGGAAGGTTGGCTTTGCAGTAAGGAGAGGATGAACGACAAGTGCAGACAGTCAAGTCAGTCAATCAGTCACCTTATCATGTGTTAGGAACGTGTAGGCACGCCCACAAAATGGTGACCTTTTCGAATCGAAAGAGCGTGGTGTCAATGGCTCTCGTCCTTGAAAATATACCACGATTCCAGATTCGCCATTCCCTCAGTTTTCATATGTGTGTGTTTGTATACAATTGCACTTGCGCATCGAGAATTTTGAGTGTTGATTGGCGCTACCGGAATCATTGCTCACTATGGAATGACTCATGCAAATGACTCCACATTCGCGCTCGTGCGTCCAGATTCTATATTCCGTTGGTATGGAGGGAGATCTCTGGGGTATGTAGGATCCGCATACCATCAACATTCGATTTCGACAACCAGCGCAGCAGATCTTCTCCACTACTACACCACCACCCAGCGACTTCCAGCTCCTTCGAGAGCAGCAGTGAACATGCACGTATCAGAGCGAGCATACGTCGATCCCATCAAAAGTTTGCATTTGCAGCAAGTGTTGTTGGTAGCAATAGTGCCACCGTGCAGTCGTTTTTCAAAAATATGGGGGAAAAATCGACAGTTTCCAAACTTTTGGCGGATTTTTTACAAAATGCGCCACTTCAAAAAATGTCAAAATACACCATTCATAGACTGAAAACAAATTTCAGAATCCAAAAAAGCACAGAAGCACTCTCTTAAATCCGGTCAAATCCAAGATTTCTTTTTGATAGAAACGCTGTTTCAACGCTGGTCAAGACGTTCGAGGAGAAATTCGTGCCCATACAACCCTCTCTGCAATCCGAGTCAATGCAACCAACGATGGAAGACGCAGTACGTATATCCATCCACTGCACGCGCGTACCCACAAAGTACCACACAGCTCCCTGCATCAAACCAGATTGAGCCGCACGCACGCCTTATTTTTTTGCATGAGAACGGGTTGTCCTCATGTCTAAACTACTTTTGTGTGCGGGGATATGGCTGCTGTTTGCATTACTACGTTTTCTGTTGTGACACAAGGGTCGATGGTGGCATTATTTTCTTCAAAGCTCATTAGTCCATTCAAGGTTCAGACGAGAGCTAGCTACGTTAGCAAGTTGTGTGCGATGTCGCTAAAGTGGACTTACACTGACAGTGTGCGCTGTGATCAGTGTGGATATTACTCGCTGTCCCATTGCTGTGGAGATTCAGTCTATCAGTCAGGTCAGTGAGTGTATGAGCGAGCGAGCTCGAACGAACAATCATGTCAATCGATTATGTCAAATGGTCATGGTGGTGTTCCCTCTTTCTCGCTGTTTTACCACTTACCGGTGCCAGCTTTCAGTTGTTCGCACCCTCTTTGCTGTGATCTTCCACTCTCCAGCCAAAGAGTGCGTGTTTTTGCAACTGAAAGTGCCCTGTATCAATTGCGATCCAAAGTGCGTTCCCGATACATTTTGCGTTACAAGCAGCAAGCAGCAGCCCCATCTCGTCTCCACAATGCCGCCAAAGAAGAAAGAAGAAGCGGTGCGTACTGTAGCTCTTCATGCTTGCGCTTGCTCTCTCTCTCTATTGCCATGAGTCTCACATTCACTCGCACGTACTGCGCATTAGGAGAAGCGCGTGTACCTCGGTCGTCCAGGCAACAACGTCAAGATCGGCATCGTCGGCGTGCCGAACGTCGGCAAGAGCACGTTCTTCAACTGTCTCTCGAAACTCAACATCCCCGCCGAGAACTTCCCATTCTGCACGATTGAGCCGAATGAGGCCGTGGTGCCATTGCCGGACCAGCGCTTCAACTGGCTCGTCAAGCAGTACAACGCCATTAGCATGTACGTACTGTGCTTCGTAGCTCGTGATTTATTCGTTCTATGTGTGGTGAATGTGCAGTACTCGGTATTGACGCTCACGGCACGTTTATTGCTCACATTTGACAAATCTGATGTCACTACAGTGTGCCGCCTGTGATCGCGATCACCGATATCGCTGGTCTCGTCAAGGGTGCCGCGGAAGGTGCCGGTCTCGGAAATGCGTTCTTGTCGCACATCCAGGCCGTCGACGCGATTTACCACATGGTACGCGCGTTCGACTCGTCGGAGGTGACCCATGTGGAGGGCAACGTCGACCCTGTGCGCGATATCGAGATCATCCAGCAGGAGCTACGTCTCAAGGATATCGCACTCGTGACGAAGCTCTGCGATGGCATGCGCAAGACTGTCGAGAAGGGCGTGGGCGGTAAGGAGCGCAAGCTCGAATTCGAGGCGCTTGTGCGCATCAAGGAGCACCTTGAGTCCGGTAAGGACGTGTCGTTCGGTCAGTGGAGCGCCTTCGAAGTGGACATCTTGAATCCTCTTCAGCTGTTGACTGCCAAGCCGGTTGTCTTCCTCATCAATGTGAGCAAGAAGGACTACCTCCGCAAGAGCAACAAGTACCTGCCAGCGATCGCTGAGTTCGTCAAGGCGCGTGGCGGCAACGAGCCAGTGATCCCGCTCAGTTGCGAGTTCGAATTGGAGATGCTCGACTTGGAGGAATCCGGCGAACTGGAAACGTACCAGAAGGAGAACCCGACCCACAAGTCGATTCTAAACCGCGTGCTCAAGACGGGCTACCAGGCGCTCGGCTTGATTCACTTCTTCACGTGCGGCAAGGAAGTGCGCAGCTGGACGATCCGCAAGGGCCGATTGGCACCGCAGGCGGCGGGCGTGATCCACTCGGACATGGAGAAGGGCTTCATCAAGGCCGAAGTGCAGGCGTTCGCGGACGTGAAAGATTGTGAGTTCGCTGCTGTATTTTTGTTTTTGTGATCATTTTATGTTAGATCAGGTACTAAGCTTTGCTTTTGTGGCTGGTGCGTGAACAGTGGGATCAGAAGAAGCGGTGAAGAAGGCTGGCAAGCTGAAGCTCCAGGGAAAGAACTACGAGGTGAGCCATTCTGCCTACTCTGTGAGACTCACTGTTTGTGCACAAAGTGAAAGGTCTGACATGCTCGTGATTGATCTCCTACCTTCTATTACCCCAGGTTCAAGACGGCGACATCATCTTCTTCAAGTTCAACAACTAAGAGCAGACCTCGCGCGTCAGTCAGCAGCCAGCACTGAGGAAATGTCGTGGTGGCTCTCGCTTATCTCCCTCGGATAGGTAGGTAGGTGGCTGAGTTGAGTGGCTGACTCTGATGACAGGTGTAGTACACGTTTTTTTCGATAGAGTCTTCGTGAATACTCTACCAGAATTCACACTCTGTAAAGCCAACCTAGGACTATGAACCCACACTCGCTGCGCAAGGCTCACAATTTGATCATGACTCACGCGCCTCACGTGATACTGTTTCTTTGTGTGTGCGGATGAAATGGCTGAGTTGAGAGAGCTCAGAAGCGTTCATGGGCCTCCGTTACTCTTCTCGTGGGAGGGGGTGACTGGTCGCCGACACGCGACTCTTGAAGTCCCGCGCAACCTTTCGAGTCGCTTTTGTGCGTTTTGGTTCTTTGCTCCCAGCGCAATGCTGTTTGTTGTTGCTGCTGCTGCTGGATTTGGGTTGGGATTCCTTCTGCTGCTGCTACCATCGTCGTCGTTGTCGTGTCTGCTCAAGTCAACAACCGGCTGAATGCCACAGAGAGACAAGGCTGGCGTGGAACTTCGAGCCTCCTTTGAACACGGCTAAAGCGCGTGGAGTGTGCGCTTCAGCATCGGAACTAGACGGATAAGACAAGCAGATCGTGACTCAAGGCAGGAAGGTTCAAGACACTGGTCGTGCTACTGTGATCCAGTGAGACGTCGTCGCCATGGTACGTAAGCGCGAAACTTGCCTGTCCATTCATCAATGTAGGATTGGAGCGGATTTTAACCAGTTGTGTGTGTGTGTGTGTCCATTCTCGTATGATAGCCTGTGGGGTTCGGCAATGAGCTGGAGCTGCTCTGGCTCGTGCCAAAGCAGAGCGGCGAGATCCCGGTGAAGCGGTCGGGCCACTCGTTCACGCTGCGAAGCACAGACACGGAGACCGCAATCTATATGTTTGGAGGCTGCGACCACAAATCTCCCCCCGGACCAACGAACGATCTCTTCAAAGTAGAGATCAACAACGGTGCGTTCTCTGCTTCTCATCTTTTTTGCCCATACTCGCTGTGGCGACTTGCATCTCGTTCAAATAGGCAGACTAACAAGGCGGTATCCATGTTCATTCATATAACCAGGGTACACCTGGTCGAAAGTGATCCCGAGTGCGAATGGGCCGGAAGACCTGCCGCCACCGCGCTGGCGCCACTCAGCGGTGCTCCACGACAAGAAGATTGTAATCTTCGGCGGCTTTTCCGCCGAGAAGCGCATGAACGACCTCTGGATTTTCAACACGGACCTGCGCGTCTGGGAACAAAAGCACCCGCAGGGACTCTGGGAGGGACTCCCGCAGTGTCGAGGCGCGCACAGCGCGACGCTCGTGCAGGACAAGATGTACATCTTCGGAGGCTATGGGGGCAACGGGTACGGGCGGACAGATTTCAACGACCTGCACGCTTTGGATCTCGTGACGTTCCGATGGGAAGAGATCCAGACAGAGGGCGAGAAGCCCGAGCCACGCTCGGGCCACCAGACCTGTCTGGTTAAGGAGCAGCTCTTTGTGATCGGCGGCTGGAACAGTTTCAAGCAGTTCCAGGACATCTTCGCGTTCGATCTACCGACCAGGACCTGGAGCATGCTGAGCGTGCGCTTGCCGTCGCCAATGTGGAACCACACGTGCGTTGGCGTCCCCGCTGTCCCGCACTGGAAAGTGTTCATGTTTGGCGGCAACAGCGGTGATCTGGCAGAGTCCGGCACAGCGCAGGGGACGTACTTGAATAGCGTCATGGTGCTAGACACAGGCATCATGGAGTGGGTGACTCCACCCGTGAAAGGCGAGCTGCCGTCGCCACGCGCCGACACGGCCATGGTATTTGAGAAGAACACGAACCACCTGCTCTTCTTCGGCGGCTGGGCCAACCGCTGGTTCAACGATCTCCACGTGCTCAACGCGAGCGAGATCGTCGGCCCGCCGTACGCGATCTCGTCCATCGAGCCCAAGAGCGGACCGATCACGGGAAACGCCAAGATCAAAGTGCATGGGTACAACTTCACGGGCCAGTCGGCGAGTCTGCGCTTCGCAGTCGCAAAAGGGTACGTCGATGTCATGGGGACGGTGTTGAGTCCTACGATCATCCAGGCGACAGCCCCCAGCTTTGAGAAATACGGGTCGCTGCTCACAGAGGTGCGCGCGTCGCTCTCCGGTGGGATGTACACGAACGCGTCGACGTCGTTCAAGTTCCACTCGGTCACGTCGGCGCTCAAGTCGCTGGCATTCGGTCCGTGTCTGATCTCGTCACTGAACGATAACACGTTGGCGGAGTTCCCGACTACGTTCATCATCCAAGCGCGCGACAAGGACGACAACCCGCGCGACTGCGGCGGCGACGAGTTCACGATCCTGCTCAAGGCATGCGACGGAGCTGGAGCAGCTGCAGCGAGTAAAGCGCCTGTAGCTGCTGGTGCTGAAGCTGCAAGCGAGGACGAGCCGATCACGAGCATCATTGACAAGAACGACGGCACGTACGTCGTGACGTTCGCCGCGCCGAAAGCCGGCAAGTTCCAACTCTCGGTGGACTTCAATGGGACATTCAACGGCATCGCGGGTCCGGTTCGTGGCTCGCCATTCACGATCTTTTTCCAGCAACCCACTGAGGAGAACAAGGCTAAGTGCATGCCGCCGCTCAACAATGAGAAGGACATGGACTCGTCGGACCTCATCCGCCGCCTGATGGCAAACATGAACAAGCGCAACGGCGAGTTCCGGCGCATCCTCATCGACTTGCGCAAGGACATCCCAAATAACGAGATCGACGGGCTCGAGACGTTGCGGAAAGTCAAGGAGATCATCCGCAAGCTCGAGGCGGACAAGGAGACGAACCACTTGGTCCTGGATCAGGTGCGCCAGCTCTTTGGGAACATCAAGAAGACGGGCGGCCACGTGGACAAGGAGCTCGTGGAGATTGAAAACATGGAGAAGCTCTTCCTCGACGTGCAGAAGCAGATTCCGACGACCGAGCAGCGCGTACAGGAGCCCACGCGCGTGTTCAGCGAGAAGACCGAGGAGAAGATCGTCGCGTACGAGAAAGCGATCCAGAAGAAGATGGAGACCATGAAGACGCTCGATTTTTGGTCCTCAAAGCTCGAGCCGGAGAAAGGGCTCGAGAAGATCGAGAGCTACCTCGTGGACTGGGAGATGGAGATGAAGAAGTGCGAGGAGAACACCAAGCTCTGCTCGATCTTTGGCTTCCCACAGCTCATGAACGAGTCACTGCGCGTCATGGGGCTCATGCGCGCCGACGCTGAAGGCATGAAGACCGTGTGGGCGATCATCAAGCGCGCGAAATCGTTCTTTGTGACCACAGAGCAGATCCTCTTCAAGACCGTGGACGTGAACACGCTGCAAATTGAGATCCAGTCGATGCTCAAGGAGCTCAAGAAGACCCCCAAGGAGATTCAGTGGTGCGACGCGTACACATCGATCCTGAAGGAGTGCCAGTCATTCGACAAGACCCACCCGCTGATCCGCTGTGTCTCCTCAACGTACATGCGTCCACGCCACTGGCAGCGGATCATGAAACACACGGGCCAGTTTCCCACTCCGGACGAAGACCCGGAGCAGAAACTGTCGCTCATCATGAGCAAGAACCTGCACAATTTCAGCTCGGACATCACGGAGATCTGCTACGAAGCCGAAAAAGAACAGGAGCTCGAGCTGCGGCTGATCGAGCTCGAGGGTATCTGGGCCGAAGTGAACTGGGAGATGAACGCGTACAACCCCGGCGCGGCCGAGGACGACATCGTGCCGCTTCTGAAAGTGTCGGAAGAGAACTTTGAGTTGCTTGAGACCCACCAGATCGACGTGCAGGGCATGAGCGCGTCACCATACCAGTCGGAGTTTGAGCCACGCGTTGCGAGTCTCCAGTTGGGGCTGTCGTCGATCAACGAGGTGGTCGTGCTGCTCGGAGATATCCAGCGATCGTGGAGCTACTTGGAGCCGCTGTTCATCCAGTCGGAAGAGGTGAAGAAGCAGCTTCCAGAGCTCACCGCTGACTTTGAAGACATCGACGTGGAAGTGCGCAAGATCTTGAAGAAGGCGTGGAAGACGTTCAACGTCCGCGAGGCATGTACCGAAAATGGTTTAATCAAGCGCCTCGAGGGCATTGTCGAGAAGCTCGAGCTCTGCAAGCACCGCCTGAAGGAGTTTCTGGACGGCCGTCGACGCCAGTTCCCACGCTTTTACTTCATGTCCGAGGCGGATTTGCTCGACATTCTCTCGAACGGATCCCACCCGGACCGGATCATGCCGCACTGCTCCAAGATCTACTTGGCGACCAAGACTTTGGACCTGACTCCTTCAGAGGACGGTGGACGGCCCGTGGCCACGGCGTTTGTCTCGGGTGTCGGTCATGAGATCGTCGACTTTTACGAGCCGCCAGTGCTCGAGGGTGAGGCCGAGATCTACTTGGAAACCGTTATGCGCGCGATGCGCTACACGTTGTTCAAGCACATTGAGCGGTCGTTGGTGACATACACGGAGAAAGAGCGCGTGGACTGGATCAACTTCAAGGACGAGAGCGGTAAGCCCATGGATGCCGCGCAAATCATCCTGCTCGCGGCGGGCGTGCACTACGTGCAGGAAGTGGAGAAGTGCTTCCGCGAGATCCAGGCGGGCGAGAAAGAGTCGCTCCAGCAGTACAACAAGAAGCAGGAGAAGCAGCTCGAGGACCTCATTCGCCTCACGCAGAGCAATATCTCGTCGGCCGAGCGCCAGCGCGTGATGGTGCTGATCACCATGGACGCCCACGGGCGAGACATCGTCGCAAGCATGATCCGCGCCGGCGTGGACGACGCGACGTCGTTCCAGTGGCAGTCGCAGCTCAAGCACTACTTCTCGCCCACGCAGGGCAGCTTTTTGAAGCGCGACGCCAACTTCCGCGGTCCCAACAACTCGCGTGCACAGATCCTCATTTGTGACGCCGGCATCCCGTACGACTACGAGTACCTGGGCAACGGCCCTCGTCTCGTGATCACGCCACTCACAGATCGCATTTACGTGACAGCGACCCAGGCGCTGAACCTGCAGATGGGCTGCGCGCCCGCGGGTCCCGCCGGTACGGGGAAGACCGAGACCACGAAGGATCTCGCGAACGCGCTGGGCAAGGTGTGCTACGTGTTCAACTGCTCACCGGAGATGGACTTCAAGAGTCTGGGCAACATCTTCAAAGGACTCGCGTCCTCGGGCTCCTGGGGCTGTTTCGATGAGTTCAACCGTCTCGTGCCCGAGGTGCTCTCGGTGTGCTCCGTGCAGTTCAAAGCCGTGTGCGACGCGTGCAAGGCTGACGATGAGAAGTTCGTTCTCGAGAACGACGAAGTGATGCTGGACCCTACAGTGGGGGCGTTCATCACCATGAACCCGGGGTACCTGGGTCGTTCGGAGCTCCCCGAAGGTCTCAAGGCGCTCTTTCGACCGATGACCGTCATGGTACCGGACCTCGTGCTCATCTGCGAGAACATGCTCATGGCGGAGGGCTTCACGCAGGCCAAGATCCTTGCATCCAAGTTCTACGGACTCTACTCACTGCTCGGCCAGCTGCTCTCCAAGCAGCTGCATTACGACTGGGGGCTCCGCGCCGTCAAGAGTGTGCTCTGTGTCGCCGGTGCGTTCAAGCGCGCCGAGCCAGACATCCCTGAGATCGACCTGCTCATGCGCGCGCTGCGTGATTTCAATATCCCCAAGATCGTTGCGGAGGACACGGTCATCTTCTTTGGCCTGCTGGGCGATTTGTTCCCGCGCGACAGTCCGAACGTGGATGTACGCAACGACCCACCTCGCAAGCGCGACATGGAGCTGGAATCCATGGTGCAGGGTGCCTCAGAGGCGATTGGCAACTCACCGCGTCCTGACTTCATGCTGAAAGTCGTACAGCTGTCCGAGTTGCTGGCGATCCGTCACTGCGTGTTCGTGATGGGACCCCCGTCCTGCGGCAAGACTGAGACGTGGAAGACGCTGAAGAAAGCAAGGGAGATCATGGGCACGCCCATGGAGGTCCAGGACCTGAACCCCAAGTCCGTAAGCACGAACGAGCTCTACGGGTACATCGTGCTCAAGACTCGCGAGTGGAAGGATGGTCTGCTATCGCGTATCATGCGAGACCTGGGCTCGCGGCGCCGCGACAATGGGGACGAAGACAACAACCCAAAGTGGATCATCCTGGACGGCGACCTGGATGCGAACTGGATCGAATCGATGAACTCGGTCATGGACGACAACCGCATGCTCACGCTCGCATCGAACGAGCGCATCCCGCTCAAGACCCACATGCGCATGATATTTGAGATCCGCGACCTGGTGTACGCGACACCGGCAACGGTCTCCCGTGCCGGTATCCTATACATCTCGACGTCCGAGGGGTACCAGTGGCGCTGTCTGATCGACAGTTGGCTCGAGCGCCATTGCCAGATGCCAATCGACCATCGCCTGAAGAACATGATGTTCACACCCGATGTGCGCGCCAAGTTTCAGGGACTCTTCGACCAGTACATCGAGCCCACCTTGCGCTTCTTCAAGAAGAAGCTCGTGCCGATTGTACCCGTGGAAGACACGACGCTCGTGACGAACCTGCTCAACATGATCGACTGCCTGCTTACGCCGCAGGTGCTGGAGGACTACATGGTCATGCAGAACAACTTTGTGTTCTGCTGCGTGTGGTCCTTCGGGTCGATCCTGACGCTCAGTGACGACGGCACGGACTACTCGGCCGAGTTCAGCAACTGGTGGAAGAACCAATGGAAGGACGTGAAGCTCGTGGCGTCGGCGAGCAACACGGTGTTTGACTTCTGGCTCGACCCGGAGTCGTCCAAGTTCAACTCGTGGGCCAAGAGCCCCTACTTCTACACGGAGGTGTACAAGTCCCCGAGTCCGATCAACCAGATCACGGTTCCGACGACCGAGACGGCCTCAATCGCGTTCTGGCTCGAGAACCTGATCGCCAAGAGCATCCCGATCATGGTGTGCGGTCCCGCCGGTACCGGTAAGACACAGAACATTGTGGGCATGCTCAAGAAGCTCAGCAAGGACGAGGCCACGGCCGCGTTCAAGTACTGCACGATCAACTTCAACTTCTACACGACGTCGGGGATCCTGCAGCAGGCGATGTTCGGCCAGCTGGAGCGCAAAACCGGCATCAACATGGGACCCCCGGGCAAGGCGAAGCTCATCTACTTCATGGACGACGTGAACCTGCCCGAGGTGGACCCGTACAACACGCAGAGCGCAATCTCGCTGCTACGCCAAGTGATGGAGTACCGCCACTGGTTCGACCGCCAGAAGCTGCAGACCCAGAACATCCTGAATACCCAGGTCGTCGCGGGCATGAACCCGACCGCAGGCTCTTTTCTGATTGATCCGAGATTGCAGCGCCACTTCTGCACGTTTGCGATGGGCATGCCCGAGGCCCCGAGTCTTGTGACGATCTACGAGACCTTTCTGGGCGGCCACCTGTCTACTTTCGGCGACGAGCTCAGCAACGTGCAGTTCTCGAACGCACTCATCAAGGCGGCGCTGAGTCTCCACACGAGCGTTGTGAATACGTTCCGCAAGACCGCCGCGAACTTCCACTACGAGTTCAACGTGCGCCACCTGTCGAACGTGTTCCAGGGGCTCATCGCGTCCAAGAAACAGCGCTTCACGGCAACCGAGAAGTTCGTGCTGCTCTGGCTGCACGAGAGCGAGCGCGTGTACGGTGACCGCCTGGTGTGCAAGGCCGACATTGAGAAGTACAACCAGCTCGTGCAGCTCCAGGTCAAGCGGTCCTTCCCGGCGTGCAACACGAGTCGATACTACGCGGCCGAGAACTCATGGCCACTCATTTTCTGCCACTTCACGAAAGACGGCGACTCGGAGTACGACCAGATCATGGGCACGAACCTGGATGATCTCAAGATGAACCTGCAGGCGCAGCTGCGCGACTACAACAACAACGAGAACAACACGGCGATGCACTTGGATCTCTTCGACGACGCGGTCAAGCACGTCGCGCGCATTGTGCGTATCTTGAGGAACGAGAGCGGCCACGCGCTGCTCGTTGGCGTCGGTGGCAGCGGCAAGCGGTCGCTCGCGCGCTTGGCGTCCCACATCTGCGGATACCTGGTGCGCCAGATCACGATCAGCTCCAAGTACGGCGAGAACGAGTTCAAAGAAGATCTGCGCAAGATGCACATGAACGTGGTCGAGATGCTCTCGCGAAATGAAGAAGACGGCGGCATCGTGTTCATGCTCACGGACTCGCAGATCACGAACGAAAAGTTCCTCATCTACCTGAACGACCTGCTCGCCTCCGGTGAAGTGCCCGACCTGTTTGCAATGGAGGACATGGACAACATCGTGAACCTGTTGTCCCCCGTTGCTGGCACGAAAGACAGGAAGGAAGTAGTCAAGTTTTTCCAAGCGGAGATCCGCAAGCGGCTGCACTTGTGTCTCTGCTTCTCGCCTGTGGGTGACGATTTCCGAAGCCGCGCGCGCAAGTTTCCCGCACTCGTGAATTGCACGGTCATCGACTGGTTCCAGCCGTGGCCGAAAGAGGCGCTGCTCTCTGTAGGCCGCGAGAAGCTCAAGGAGATCGCGGATCTATTGGGCTCTGACGACTCGCGCGCGGGCATTGAGAACTTCATGCCGTTCTCGTTTCAGTCCGTGAACCAGTGCGCCGAGCGGTTCTTCCTGGTCGAGCGCCGTTATGTGTACACGACCCCAAAGTCGTACTTGGAGCTGCTGCAGCTCTACAAGAAGATCTTGCGCAAGAAAGTGAAGGAGTACGCCGCGGCGATCGAGCGTCTGGAGAAAGGGCTGCAGAAGCTCAAGGAGACCGGTGAGACCGTCGCGCGCCTTGAGGTGGAGCTCAAGGGCAAACTCGAGGCGGCTGAAGACAAGAAGGCGGTTTCCTCGGCGATCGCCGAGACTGTGAACAAAGAGAAGGCGAACGTTGAAGTGGAGAGCAAGAAGGCGAGCGAAGAGGCCGCAAAGTGCGCGGTCATCCAAGCTGAAGTAACGGAGAAGCAGCGCTCGACGATGGAGGACCTCGCGAAAGCCGAGCCTGCGGTCGAGCAGGCTATGGCGGCGCTCGACTCGCTCAACAAGAAAGACTTGGGTGAGTGTAAGACCATGTCCAAACCGCCCGCGGGCGTCGACGACATCTTTGCCGCGACGATGGTGCTGCTCGCCGGCGTGCACCCGAATGTGCAAGTGACGAAGACGGGCAAAGTGAAGGACGTCAAGTGGGATACGGTCAAGAAGCAGCTGCTCGGTAACATCCCCGAGTACATTGATTACCTGGTGGGCTTCAAGCAGGTCGTGGACGATGGCAAAGTGCCCGTGGTGAACTGGAAAGACGTGCGCGAGTATCTGGAGAAGGAGCATTTCAACTACGACACAATTCTGACAAAGAACCGAGCCGCCGCGGGTCTCTGCTCCTGGGTCATCAACATTGTCATGTACTACGACATCGTGATCACGGTCGAGCCCAAGCGCCAGGCGCTCGCGGCCGCGAACGTCGAGCTCGAGTCGGCGAACAAGCGGTTGCTGGAAGTGACCACACTCGTCGCCGAGCTGCAGGCGAAACTGGACAAGCTGCTCGAAGAAGCTGCTGCCGCGGAGAAGGAAAAGGAGGACGCGATCAACTCTGTCGAGCAGGGCAACCGCAAGATGAAGCTCGCCGGTACGCTCACCAACGATCTCTCGAGTGAGAACGTGCGTTGGGGTATCAATGTGTTGCAACTGCAGAAGGAGAAGGACCTGCTGGTGGGCGACGTGCTTCTGGCGTCCGCGTTCATCTCATACATTGGTCCGTTCACGAAACCATTCCGCGACGAGCTCATCAACAAACACTGGGTGCCGTTCCTGAGGAAAGCTGCGAACGGCGAGAGTATTGCGATGTCGGAGGAGTCAAATCCGCTCACGATCCTGACGGACGATGCGCAGATCGCGCAGTGGAACACGCAGAAGCTGCCGTCCGACCGCGTGTCGACTGAAAACGGCGCGATTGTGGTCACGACCGTGACCATGGGACGTCGACCACTTATCATTGACCCGCAGCTCCAGGCGATCGCGTGGATCCGCGAGATGGAGGCGCACAACAACCTAATCATCGTGCGCGTGGGGCAGAAGATGTGGATCGAGCGCCTCAAGTCGGCGATCGGTACCGACAGCGCGTTCATGATCGAGAACCTGGGCGAGAAGATCGATCCGATCCTGGCGCCAGTGATCCAGAGATCGACTTCCCGCCGAGGCGCTCGCTACGAGATCCAGATCGGTGATGCTTCCGTGCCGTACAACGACAATTTCCATCTGTACCTACACACGAAGCTCGGTAACCCGCACTATCCGCCGGAGATCCAGGCCGAGTGCACGATCGTGAACTTCACGGTCACAATTCTCGGTCTCGAGGACCAGCTGCTCAACCTCGTGGTCTCGAAAGAGCGCAACGACCTCGCGGTGAAGCGTGAGAAGCTCATCCAGGAGCAGAACAACGGCAAGATCGAGCTCAAGAAGCTCGAGGACGATATCCTGTTTTATCTCGCGAGCGCTGATGACGACATCACGAACAACCAGCCACTCATCAGTATTCTTAGTGATACAAAATACAAGGCACAGCTGACGCAGAACAACATGGAGGCGGCGAAGAAGACCCAGGAGTCCGTGAACGTCACGAGCGAGAAGTACCGAAGCATCGCGGCGCGCGGTGCGCTGCTGTTCTTCCTGATGAACGACATCAGCAAAGTGCACTCGTACTACATCTACTCGCTCGCAAGTTTCCAGCAGGTGTTCCTCTCGGGCATCTACAAGGTGCCGATGAGGAAACTGGACGCTGAGGCAGCGGTAGGTGGTGGCGGTGAAGGCGAAGAGGTCGCTGGTGGCAGTGGTGGTGGTGGAGCAGGAGGTGCTGGCGGAGCTGATGGCGAAGCCCCAGACCTCACGGACGAAGAGATGCACGTGCGCTGCCGTATCCTCATGGACAGCATCACCTCGTGCGTGTACAACTACGTGCGTCGCGGCCTCTTTGAGCGCGACAAGCTCACGGTCGCATCCATGCTCACGCTCAAAATCCTACTTAAGGACGCGTTGCTCACGGACACGGAGGTCGAGTACTTGTTGATCAGCAAGTCCCACCCAGACGCTGGCAATGCTGGCTCTGCCTCTGAGTGGCTGCTTGCAGCTCTGTGGGCCAAGATCAAGGCTCTTGAAGGAATCAAGTGCTTCCAGGGACTCGGCGACGCGATCCAGAACGACCCGGACGAGTGGCGCAAGTGGTTTGCCACAGAGGACGCTGAGCGACAGAAACTCCCGGGGGATTTCATCAAATTGACGTCCTTCCAACGCATGATCCTGCTGCGCGCGCTGCGTCCGGATCGCGTCACGAACGCGCTGCGCACGTTCATCCTCGAGTCCCTGGGCGAAGAGTACGTGACGCAGCCGCCGTTCAACATGGAGGAGACATACGCAGAGACGAACTCGTCGATTCCGATCTTTTTTGTGCTCTTCCCCGGAGTAGACCCAACGCCCTGGGTCGAGAAGCTCGGACGCACCAACGGCGTAAGCCTCGAGAACGGCAACTTCATCAACATCTCCATGGGCCAGGGCCAAGAGGCGTACGCGGGCGAGTCGCTCAAGAAGCTGAGCACGGACGGCGGGTGGATCATTCTCCAGAATGTCCACCTGATGCAGTCGTGGCTGCCGACGCTCGAGCGGCAGCTGGAAGAAGTGGCCACCGAGGGCGCGCACGACAACTTCCGGTGCTTCATCTCGGCTGAGCCGCCGCCGCTACCAGACATGCTCAACATCCCCGAGTCGCTCATGCAGAGCTGCATCAAAGTGGCGAACGAGGCGCCGTCCGACATCCAGTCGAACCTGCGTCGCGCCTGGGCGAACTTCAGCGAAGACAAGGTCCAGGCGTGCACCAAGCCGTCGGACTTCAAGGCGTGTCTCTTTGCGCTCTGCTGGTTCCACGCGATCGTGCTGGGAAGACGAAGGTTCGGCCAGCAAGGCTGGAGCCGCGCATACAGTTTTAACACGGGCGACCTCACGATCTGCGCGAATATCCTGCACTCGTACCTGGACAACAACCCGAACGTGCCCTGGGACGACCTCAGGTACATCTTTGGTGAGATCATGTACGGCGGCCACATCACAGACTCGTGGGATCGCCGCACGAACAACACATACCTGACGGTACTCATCAACCCGGGACTGCTGAACGGCATGGAGCTCGGCCCTGGGTTCAAGTCGCCCAATCCGGACGATTTCAACTTTGCCGAGTACGCTAACTACATTGAGAAGAACATGGTGCCCGAGGCGCCGCCGCTCTTCGGTCTGCACCCGAATGCGGAAATTGGTTATCTGACAACTACGTGTGAGACGCTGTGCTACACGATCGTGACGATCGGCGGTGGCGCTGGAGGCGGAGGCGAGAGCGGGGGCGACAAGACTACGGTGCTGCGCCACATGATCGACGAGTTTGAGGCGCGCTGCCCCGAGTTCTTCAGTATGCTCGACCTCACGGAGCTCGCAGCGCCGCTATTGACTGAGGAGCATGGTCCGTTCGTGGTCGTTGCGCTTCAGGAGTGTTCTCGCATGAACGTGCTGCTCGAAGAGATCCGCATCTCGCTGGGCGACCTCAAGAAAGGACTCAATGGGCAATTGAATATGTCGCAAGCCATGGAGGACCTCGCGACCGCCATGTCGCTCAACGAAGTGCCCGGCCGGAACCCGTTCTCGCAGTGCAAGTGGGAGAAGAAGGCGTGGCCATCCAAGAAATCACTCAGCGGCTGGTTCACGGACATGGTGAAGCGGTACCAGCAGATGCTCGCATGGTCGGCGGACTTTGTCACGCCGTTCTCGATCTGGCTGCCCGGGCTCTTCAACCCCACGGCATATACCACTGCGTGTCTCCAGGTGACGTCGCGCAAGAAGTTCATGCCGCTCAACCAGATGACAGTTGAGACCCATGTGACGACGTTCCAGGACCCGTCCCAGGTGACCTACTACCCGGACGACGGCGTGTTCGCGCACGGCCTGATCCTCGAAGGCGCCCGCTGGAGCACTCTAGACGAGATCTCGGAGCGGTACCAGGTGGGCAGCTCGCCCTCGACCGAGTGTGGCGGCACGCTACTAGACAGCAACCCGAAGGAGTTGCTCTGGTTCTTGCCGGTCGTGTACGTCAAGGCCGTGCAGACCCGGCCGAGCTGGGAACCCTCGGCGGTCGGGTACCTGCGCCACGACCCGCTCGTATACGAGTGCCCCGTGTACCTCACGCGCTTCCGCGGCCACACGTACATCTTCCTCGCGACGCTGCCGACCGACTGCGGCGGCGAGAAGTGGGTGCTGCGCGGTGTCGCGATTCTCTTCCAGGACGACAACTAACTGCGTACGTAGCTCCTGGACTTTGTTAACCCTTTGTCTGTTCAATCAATATACATGCAACAACAACCATTTGTACATAGAGAAAAGAGACTCGAGTGGGGTAAAATTGGTTGGTGAGATTTCAACATTGTTGCTGCTTTCACCCGACATTGTTCACAAACAACACTCTTCGTTCTTTAAAACTCAAAATTGGTGGTGGAGCCTTTCAGGCACCAAGCCAAGGCTTCTTTCTTAGCCCTCGCGCTCGAGGATGAAGAGGTCGAGCATGCGCTTAGCCTCCACGGGCTTCCACATCGGCACGAGGTGGCCCGCACCCTTGACCGTCACGTAGCGCAAGCCCTTGAACTCCTCCACGAAGCCGCCAGTCTGCTGCGTGCCTTCGAGTTCAACCGACCACGTCGCGCGCTTGCCCTTGCGCTGCAGCTTGAGCGACTCGACGGCCCAGAGCCCGCCGATGAAGTCGCAGACCATGTCAGCGTCGCCGTGGTAGATCACGCCCTCAATACCCTGCGAAAGAAGGTACTTCCAGATCGGCGTCACCTCCCAGTTCAGCGTCGAGTTGTAGTGGAAGAGGCGGTTGGCGTCGACCGAGACCTTGGGGAGACCCGGGATGAGGTCCTGGAAGTCCAGGATCTGCGCTGAGAGCGCGCCGGCGTTCCAGCGGTCGAGGTCCTTCTTCGCGTGGAAGGCGTCGCGCACCTCACGCGTGTTGAAGTACGTCTCGAGGTTCGTCGAATCGAGGCACATGGCCGAGGGCATGCCGAGCGGGTGCGGGAAGCCCGAGGGCTTCTCCAGCAGGCGTTTCGTGAGCTCTCGGATGCTCTCCTCGGGCGTGCCGGCGCAGTTGCCCGCCACGTTGTACGAGTTGATCTGCTCAAACATGAGCTTGGTCTGCGCCGTGAGCATCGCCTGGCCGCACGTCGAGTCGATGTCTGGCATCTGCTTGCTAAGTGAGAGCGTGGACTGGAACTCCTGGAGCTCCGGACAGCTCTTGCGGATGTTCTGGTATTCCTCCGTGCTCAAGATGCCGTGGTAGTACGCGAACAAGTGCTGCGAGAGGCCCGAGAACTCGTTCACGCCGTTGCCGACCACGAACTTCTTGAGGTTGATCTTCGGCTCGCCCTTGAGGTTGCCCTCCACGATGTTACGCGCCGTCGTGGGCACGTAGATGCCGCCGTAGCTCTCGCCCGAGATGATGAAGTCGTTCTCGCGCAGGTGCGGGAACTTGGTGAAGAACTGCTGGAGCCCGTCGTACAAATCCTCGGCCTGCGATAGATCGTCCGAGACGTACTCGCCACTGGCGTTGTAGCTGAAGCCCACGCCGATCGGCGACTCGATGCAGATGAAGTTGGCGTTCTTGTTCCAGCCGTACTCGTTCACGACCAGCTTCTCGCCGTCCGCGCTCACGAGCAGCGGACCGTTCTCCGAGAAGCAGCCAGCGAGCGAGCTCGCACCAGGGCCGCCGTTCAGCCAGAGCAGCACCGGGTCCTTCTCGGGCGCTTCTTCGCTCTGTGACTCGGCGAAGAAGTAGAACGCCTCGCCGCCGTTGCGCAGCGGCAGATAGCCCGAGAACAGGCGCGACGTGTACTCGTCCGGCAAGCCAAAGAGGTCCTCGATCAGGTCCGCAGCGCCAGGGAAGTCGTCCGAGGACGCGGTGGCAGCGGCGACGCTCTTCGAGTTGCTCACGGTCGCAGACGTCTGCACCTGGACAGTTTGCTGCAGCGACAAGAGCGACGAGCTACGAGCTGAGGAGAACATGAGGTTCCCCGTCACGAGCACGGCCGCCGCGACGAGTCCGTACTTGACGAACTTCTTCACGTTGGCCGACACGCGGCTCTCCACGTCTGGCACGGCGTAGCCGCCATCGCGCGTCGTCAACGGGATCAACTCGGTTCGCATCCTGCCGAGTGGAGGAAGGGCTTTTGACTGGAACGGGGCGGGTTTGATTGTGTCGACGACAGCGCACACACACGCACGCGCTGCTGCTGCTGCGTCGACCTTGTGCTAGTTCAAGCGAAAAGGAAGACCAGAGACGATGAAGGAAGGACCCACTCACCCACTCAGGACCTCTAGTCCCACTCATCGGCGCAGCCGCGCTTTCTCATTTGCTGCGCCATCACGTCCACCTCTCTCGCCAGGCTGCGTGGTGCTGAGTGTACGAAAGATGTGGACTCAGGTACAGTCTATGAGCGGTCTCAGGACCACTTCTGAGAAAGTTAGACGAAGCAAAATCTACATTTTCTGCATATCGGTACCGATTTGGAGTTTGTAGGAGAGAGTTTCTATCAAATGGATAGCTCATGCTAGCAAAAATTGGAATTGAATTCACTGGTCAATCAGCTTGATCCAACAAACCTGGTGAGAACTTGGTGGGTGCTGCAGCGTAGTGATGGTGATTCTGATGATCCACGTCTTGGATTCTTCCTCTTGCAATTGCGCTATTACCGCACCATCAAATGCGTGCATCGCATCATGAAGATCGCCAGGTTGCCGCCGTCCTCGCTGAACAGCTCGCGTTGCTCTGCATATGAATCATCAAAAGAGCGCGATGGGTGACGCAACGCCACTCAATCGAGCGGTGGAAATGCAGCAACGACTCGAGGCGCCAAGCGCTTTTCAACTTTGACAGTCAACCAACCAAGTACGAAGAAAAAAAGATCAAACAAATGGAATATTCACGGTATACCCTTCGGAAACGTTGAGAACAATACCCAACGTTCGTTTGGCGAGCGGCTCACTGAATCAGAGCTTAAAGCGTTGCGCCTTGTACCGGAGCTGCGCCAGGAGCACGGAGCTTCACTTGGTTTCCGAGCTTGTCCATTGCTGCAGTCATCACCACAACAAACACGCAAAATGAAATTAGCAAGCGAGTCGGCTTGAAAAGATGCTGGTAGTCAATATGAACCAGATCGTACCGCTCTTCTTCTTCTGCGCAATCACACCCAGCACAATGAACACCACGAACATGATACCCAGGAAGGCGCCGACACCGACAAACACGATCTTCGGCGCGTCCTTGCTGCTCGCCAGCGTGCTGCACGTGCTGATATCCTTCACACTGCAGTCACTGCCCGTGTAGCACGTCAAGCAGCTGCACTGCTTCTCGCCATTCACGGTCAGACACTGACCATTCTCACCACAGTCCGACGACACCTTGCAAGTGTCACCACCGCTCGCGACTTCGTACGTGCCACACAGGTCCTCCTCCGTGGTGCCAACCTTGTCAGACACGGCGACATCGCATTTGCCACCGCTGTCGTCGCAGACGATTCCTTCACGACTCTTGGCGACCCACGTGTCCGTGTCCGCAACTTTGAGGTAGGACGCCGTGCAGCTGTCGGGGATCCAGCCATTCGCCGTCGCGCGCGTGTTTGTCGCCAGGGTCGTTGTTTCAAGGGTCGGAGCCCACGTACACAAGGTGCTCGAGGTCCAGCCGGCCTTCTCGGTAAATGGTGTGTACTTCGCGAAGCTGGCTTTCAAGTTGGTGTAGTCCACGGATGCGGTCGTACTCGGTTGCTTCAATGGATCCTGGGAACCACCTATTGTATATCAAAGAAACATTTCCAGGATTCGTTGTGAGAAAGAGAGCACTACACAGTAGCAACAAACAAAAGTTGTGACAGGTGCCGTACCAGTGAACATCGGGAACTTGGCATCAGGAGCGAGCTTGGCTTGACCATACGAGTACGCCAGACCACCAGAGTAGACCTCCGACACCAGCTTCGTATCGGCCGGCTTGCCGTACAGGTACGGAATCATCCCCCAGTCACGCGGCACCGCAGCGTCTTCTTTACAACCATATTCACCAAACGCGATCGCGATCGGGATGCCCTGTGCAAAGTTGATGAGGCGCTGGTAGGCTTCGGCAAAAGTCGACTTGGGGCACCAACGGTACTCGTTAATCAGGTAAATATCGATACTCTTCTGCATCGAGCCGTCCTTCATCTTGTCGCCACAGAGCAGCCCCTGGACCTTGAGCACATGGTAGTCGTCGGCATTGTCGATCTTCCCGGCGTAACTGGAGTCCGCAGCCGCGTACGCGAGCGGCAGGATGCGCATCTTCTTGCCGTTCACACGCATCCAGTTCTTCAGATCCGCGACGTACTGCTTCACACACGCGGCGGCGGTCAGGTCGACTTGCATGATTTCGTTCGCCACGATGATACCGAGCGTGTTGTCGTACGCAGCAAAGTTTTTCGCGATCTACCCAAGATGCAGAGACACAAAGACAGGAATCAGATTATGTCAGATGACCATCCACAACATGGATGTATAGGCGGTTGCATTCAGCGCTCACCTTCTTTCCGTACTCCAGCAGCAGCGCCGGGTAGCACGTCTCGGTCTGGTCAACGGTCTTCACGCCGTTCGAGTTCGTCGACACCTTGCCGTCCGGGCCGAGCGCCTTCGTGATCGTCGAGTAGCGGTACTTGCCAAAGTACTCGTCGTTGTCCGGCGACGCTGAAACCAGCACGTAGACGCCGAGCGCCGCCATGTCGGTCATGAAATTCTTGTACGACTCGTCCGGGTTGATGTTGTACACGCGCAGCGTGTTGAACTCCAGCCCCTTGAGGTTCTCGGCGATCACTTCTTTCGAGTACTTGTCGTAGTACGTGTCGCTCACCGCGTACTCGTAGGTCATCTAATGGCAGTGCACACACATATACGTACACACAAATTCGCATCACTCTCATCCGCACTATTTAATAGGCACTCTGTAGCTTCAACGTACGCCCTTGATGAAGAAGCGCTCGCCCGTCTTCTGGTTGTACATCTTGTTGCCGCGCACGAGCACCACGCCGTCCGCGGCAGCGCCGTCGACCGAAGGCACCAGCAGCGCCAGCAGCAGCGCGGTCGTGAGCGTCGCCAGCGCCATCGTCCAGCGGAAGGAAATCGCCATCCTGTGTGTCTCTCTCTTGATCACACACACACAGACGCGCGTGAGTCCAAGTCTCTCAAATAGCCCTGTGAAGCCTGCGTTCTCTTCTGTGAATGAATATGCGACTGACTATGGCGGCTTCAGCGCTCCGATCTGAATAGAAGCCCGCTCGCTCTCAAAGGGGTTACACTTGTGGAAACACCAACAAATTTACCTAGCCCTACATACAGCCTCCGAATTCAAATATTTTATGATTATTATATTAAGTAGGATATGTAGAAAGTAAGGATCCTATACTAGTATTGAGGCAGAGCTGTCTTCGACACGACTGCTATATGCAAGTTCACAGTAAGCATTTCGCGAAAGAAACACTCAAATATCCAGTCGAAAGAGCCAATGCCAAATGAGACAAATGAGCGTACCCACATGAACCCACAACGCGAAAACTTGTTCGACCTCCTATCGGCCGAGCTTTATGGATTTTGAGCCATTTTCAAAGCGAGAGCGAGAGCTCATGTCCTCTGCAAGATACAAGTGCAGACTGCGCTCATGTGTGTGCACTCAGAGTGAGGGGGATCAGCGCAAGCAAGTTCTGTTGGGCTCATACTCGCATGGATTGGGAAAGGATATTAGGGTGATTTATAACATGGTGTGTGCATATGTGTGTTGTTGCTTGAAGAAGGCTAGTTGACAGCTCCTCTATTGCTACTGCTGCTGCTCACACGCTCTGATGGCGCTTGCAGAAGCTCGCGAGGCGGGCGTACGCGTCGCTCAGCACTTCGTGCGGCGCAGCGAACACGATGCGGAAGTAGTTGGTCATGCCAAAGCACTGGCCAGGCAGCACGAACACGGACTCTTCGTCCAGCAGCTTCTGCGTGAAGTCAAAGTCGTCCTTGATGCCCGTGAGGATACTTGTGTCCACGCCAACCATCACGTACATGGCGCCCTGCGGGACGACCACTTTCAGCCCCGGGATCTTGCTCAGTGCGTTGGTCGTGAACTTGGAGTTCTTCTCCAACGTGCTAAAGTAGTGCGCCTTGAACTCTGCGAGCGAGTCGGCTTCCGCGCTTCCGGGGATTGGTGTGAGCAGGTCTGGGATGGCACTCTGGTAAATCACAAGAGTAGCAAGAAGGCAAGTCCGTTAGTTCCGTACCAGTCTGACAGACCAACTCGGCAATAGCAAGAGCATAGCATACCTGAACCAACGAGTTGGCGCCGAGAATAAGCTGCGAGAGCTTGAAGTAGGCCGTGCGCACGTCCTTGAGCACGTTGTTGCGGTCGTTGACCAAGACCCAGCCCACACGCCATCCAGGGATCAAGTAGTGCTTTGCCAAACCGCTGACAGCAATCACAGGAACGGTCTTCGTCAGCGCAGCCAGAGGGTAGAAGAGGTTCGCGCCGAAGGTCATGTCGCCGTAGATCTCGTCCTGTGGAAAGAATTGTCGTACAAATCAAGTGAGTTTTAGATGATATCTCAGCCAGTGATTCCAGCTGCAGAACTTACGGAGATGATTGGGAGCTTGTTGAACTCCGCGAGCGCGAGGATCTTCTCCAAGTGCGGCTTCGAGTAGACGCTCCCGCACGGGTTCGACGGGTTGTTCACGAGGATCGCCTTGGTGTTCTCGTCGATTAGCGACTGCATGTGCTCCAAATCAGCCTCCCAGTTGTTCTCAGGCTACAGAGCAACACACAAGTAGTTCGATGAGTCTTTGCTGTCACGAGTACAAGTACAAGTTTTCCGAGGGAGTTTACAACGTACGTCCAGGTTGTAGAATTTGCATTCAATCTTGTGGGTCTCGCAGATCACTTGGTACAGCGGGAAGCCTGGCTTTGGAAGGAGAATGTTGTCGCCAGGGTTCAGGAGACCCGTCAGCGCGATGTCGAGCGCGCCAGAACCGCCGCTAGCGATAATCACATCCTAACAAAACATGCACAGAAAGTATAGTTTCGCCAGTGAACATCTGACCCTACTCCCTCCAGCAGCAACTCAGTTGGTATTGTCGTACCTCTTTCGTCAGTGGCGCACTCTTGCTTCCGTACTTCTTCGCGATGGCTTCACGGGCTTCTTCCGTACCGGCCGAGTGGATGTAGCCATTGTGTTTCATGGAGCTGCAGGTTGCAAACGAAGATGACCATGAAGTCAGTATCATCCCTTAGTGAACTAACACGGCATCTGACATGGTGAACATTATTGCTGCGCATACATACCGGACATTGCGCACGATCGACTCCACAAGTACGTCCGGGCACTTGAAGTTGCCAAACACGGTCGGGTCACCTGGTGTCAATATTAATAGATAGAGAAAGAGAGTAGTCAAGTAAGTGAGTCAGTCAGTCCATCCATCAATCAGGCATCCATCTTTCGTCATGACGGTGAGGCAAAGACATGCGCGCGTATTTCGTGCAGCTTGTCTGTCCAAGCAGCCATCTCTATTGCGCAATAACCATGCATTTGCATGCGTTGCGTACCGAGCGAGAGCGGGATGAGTGTCTTGTCGGTGTTCTCGGGTTTCTTGATGTTGTCCACGATCTTGCGAATGGGGTTGGCGCAGAGCTGCGAGAGCTCGGACGGCGTCACGTCCCACACTTTCTGCTGCTTGAGCTTGCGGGGCGACGCGGTAGCACCAGAGGATGAAGAAGCAGAGCGGGTGCGCGTGGTCATCTTGCTCTGGGAGTTGCTGCTGTCTGGAGGTTGTTTCTAATTGTGCGCGTCTTGCAGAATGAGAGTTGAGGACGTGTTGTGTTCGTCTGGCGTTTTCTAATTCACCGCACAGCAGTCAGCAGGGCAACCCGTCCCCGCGTCTTCCGAATGCTTCTCCGCCATACAAATTTCGAGTCACTTTTCAGTCGACGAGCGAACCGCGACGTCACGCGATGTTCAACATGAGCAAATTGGAGCGCGAAGCGGCATGGACGACGACCGAAGTGGATTGGAAGACCACCTCGAGCGTACTGTTCAGGATCTCTGAGATTGTATATGGGTTCAGACATAACTTTTTGAGGACTCAACTTACTTCCAAGCTACTACCATAATTCAGTGCTTTAAAGCTCAAGATAACAGTCTTATGTAATTCAATACGCGCATTTCGTTTTCAAATGAATGTAACTTAACTCAGTACTCAATGTAAGTCTTAGCCCTACCCTCGTCAAAAATTCGAATTGAAGCTTGCAAAATATATGTATACGGGTATAGCTTATAATCACATAATGTACTGACACCACTGAAATGAGAAAGATTGACTGGGTTCAACGGGATCCACATCATTTTACGTGGACCACATACAAATATAGTTGCTTTAGCGAAACGCACGCTTTAACCGATGTTGGGTGGTGTGAGCCATCACTTCAACTTGACGTGCGCGTGAACGACCGCCAAGCGCCATCTTATCCCACACAACTCAGTCGGTAGGTGCACACGTCATCGCGTACGCGGTTTCTTCTCTAAATACATCTCGTCTTCTTGCAGGTGTCTGGCTGGATGAGAAGCACAAGTGGCCAGCTCTCTATTTTATTCCTGGTGCGCGGTGGCGACGTAGCCATGCGCCCCCCGCTCGGTGTCATAGCGCTCTCCCTATGACCACGTCAGTCAGCCAGACAGATAGATAGATAGAAGCAAGCCTTTCCCTCACTTGCGCCCCTCTGTGCTCCCCCGCAGCAGTTCCGTTTCCTGTTCACTCGAAAGGAGCCTCTTATATCACTTGATGACGTCTGACCACTCGGTGTTCAAGCGGCTGTCGCGCCAGCAGCTTATCGTGCGGCGCCGCAGCGTGGGCTGCCAGGTGCTGATCTTCGCGTCACCCGTCGAGCCGCTGCGCTGCCGACGCTGCGGCCGCCACTTTAACGCGGTCTGGAAGGCTTTCCTGTGCCACATCTGCGGCCTCTGGACGTGCCAGCCCTGCTCGAGCGTCATCGAGCGCGAGCGCGGCATGTACAAGATCCGTTACGTTCGCGCGTGCGTGGCCTGCATGAGCATCGTGAACAAGTGGCCCGACCCAAGTCTGCTTGTGGACGCGTCGTCCCAATGGGTGGTCCAGTCGTCCAAGAGCCAGCTGGCCCTCAATCTCGCAGACACGCTGCGCGGCGTCACGAAATGCCGGCGCGACGCGGTGCTGACGCTGCTCAAGCACTTTCGGCGGTCAGTCACCCCATCTGCCGCCATGGACGACGACCACCATCAGCACCAGCAACAGCAGTATGCGCCGATGCTCGACAGTATCAACGAGAAGGACTGGAGCAGCACGAGCAGCCACATTGACGAAACTCACAGTAGTAGCAATATGCTCATCGTGAATCTAGAGACCCCGAGTGATGGCAGCGACAATAATACTAGCGAAGAGGATCAAGCTCAGAAAGCAGCGCTGCAGCAGCAGCAAGTGGAGAAGCGCGAGCTCGCGCAGCGTCTTGTGCAGCAGTGCTTTGAAGTGTCGATTCCAGAGCTTCCGCTCCATGGGTGTGTCTTTGCCGAGGCCGACGGCATGCGCGAGTACCCGGTTTTCTACGACGAAGAGACCGAGAGTCCTCTCACCGCCCCTGTGGTCGCGACAGAGCAGGAGCGCGCCAAGTACCTGCAGCAGTACGACCTGACAACGCGCGATGTAAACACGGATGAGATGGCGCTGATCTGCGACCTCGCGGCGAGAGAGCTCGACGCCTCAGCGGCGTTCATCTCGATCATCCAGGACGACCACCAGCGGTCCGTTGCGTGTCGGCCACAGAGTACGGTCGGAAGCTGTGGGGTGCTCACGAAGAGATCCCAGACGTTCTGCGCGTTCACGCTGGCAGCATGCGACAAGAGGCCGTTCCTCGTGCGCGACGCCGTGCTGGACTTCCGCTTCCGCAACCTGCAAGGCGTACTCGGCGACGACAACCTCCGGTTCTACTGCGGGTTCCCGATCATGTCAGGCTCAGATGGGGATGAGGATGACGGTGCTGGTGGTGGTGTCCACATCGCGTCGCTCTGTGTGATCGACACGAACCCTAGGAAGCACGTGACTACGATGCAGTACTCGATCCTCAAGCGGCTCGCAGAGATGATCTCGGAGATTTGGAAAGAAGAGCTCGGCGCCATCGTGTAGCAATGGTGCAAGCGTCCTCGTCCTCGGTGCTCGAGGCCACCAGAGTACTAGGTAGTACATACATGCCTCGATAGAACGACGAATTTTTCATTGATATACGCCTGATAGACAGTAAAATTGCGTGTATGCTTTCTATTGTCACCTGAATGTGTATGTCTTTTCTACTGGAGAACGCTCAGTCCAAATGTGTCCAGAACCACCTGCGCGGCCATTTTCTTCTCGAATCTCTCTTTCTTTGCGAGCAGCTGGTTGCGGATCTGCTCGCCGCCATCGTCTGAGAATGCGCTGAACAGCACGCTCATCAACAGTTCTTCACTTTGCTCCTTGGAGCTCGTATCATCACCATATTCTCCTTCTTCTTCTTCAGTTGGTACTGTCGCAGTAGTTTGTTGTTGCTCTGCTCTCTCCCAGAGATCTGTGAGAAGCGCCACAAAGTCGTCACTTGCGTTCTCCAACAGCGAGCGCCAGTCTGCACTATGCGAAATCGCGAGGATCCGCTGCGCGCTCTGGAACAGGTCGGCGGGGCGGCTGGTGGTGGCTTCTTGTACTTCTTCATACTTTCCACTGACTGCAATCAGGATCTGCTCCTTCTCTTCTTGACACTGTGCTTGTAGAATACGCTGCACCAGATCGTCAACAGAGTTCGGGTGGCTTTGTTTCTGTTGTTGGTGTTGCTTCTCGACTGCATCTGTGCAAAGAGCCTGGAGGTACTGGTTGCTTCCGCGCTTGATCAGCTCTTGCAGGAGCACGCGCGAATAGTACGGAGTCACCACTGGCTCCTGCGTCAGCTGCTTCTGGAGTCCGTCGACCCAAAAGTTCACAGCGATCGTGTACGCGTCCGAGTCGACTTGATGCCACCAGCCCTCGGGGATGAACAGCGCGTCTGTTATCAACAGAGAAACGAGTCAGCACCAGATCTACCTCATGTCGAACAGTCCTCAGATAGATAGAGAGACAATCTATACCTACCTCCAGCGTCGACCACAAATCTCTGGGGCTTCGCATCTGCAAATCTCGGATATGCAGCGAAATCTGGACTACTGACGTCCACTTGGCTGTGGTTCGCCGACTTTGTGTGTACTGGGTACGCGTAGAGCTTGCCGCTCTCCGAGGGCGGATACAACAGCACGGTCTTGCGGCCATGCAGCACCACGAGGATGTTGCGGTACGCATCGTAGTGGAGGCTCGTGCGACTTGGGTGTACCGTCATCCACAAGTTCACTTGGCTCAGTGACTGGGAGCTGGTCGATGAGAGGCACTCTGGGCTGCACTTGGAAAGCATGACGAGTAGGAGTCGAGCGTGAGGTAGGATTCAATACAAAATTCGGTGATTGCTGCCAGGTAGTGCTTACATGATGAAATCGTCCATGATCTTGGGCAAAATGGCTTTGGAGCACGTCGCGTCGGGTCGGTAGACTACGATTGGGCACTGGCACAGATAAAACTCGAGGTCGTCGATGTCCTGCAGCCAGTGTGCTCTTTTCGCGTGCGTCGCCTGGTAAAAGTCCACAAAGTCGCCAAACTTGAGCTCCACGCTCTGCCGCGCGCGCTCTTCACCCGAGTAGCAGCTGCTGCGAGTGTCTTTGCACGCGATGTCGACCACTGAATGACGTAATGCGCATTGGGGCAACCAATAGACACACAACTCGAGAACTAATGTCAGCATTATTGGTCAATGAACCCTATTGGAGCTCTTCAAAAAGGAAGGCGGGACGAGCATCACTTCCACATTTGTACCTGTGAGGCGGTGGTGCGCAAAAGACTCGAGCGAGTGGATGGCGCTAGGCGTGTAGAGCAGCAGGCGGTCGTTGCGCACGCATTGCGACGCGAAGCCTGCGAGGAACGCTGGTGTGTGCGCAGCCAAATCCATGTTGGCTCGTATCTTCGTTTGTCAAATTTGTGAAATTTTGGATTTCACAGAATTTGTCCAATCAGATGCATTAAAGCATGAAATTTCATCCAATCATGTTGGCCTAAAAGATTTGTCCGTTCGAAGATGATGCTGAGTTTGTATTCGCGCACACGTCAAGCTGGACGCCTCTATCACATTTCTTGCTACTGCAGCATGCTCAGGCTATTACAGCGCGAAGACTCCTCAGTTCCATGACTCTACTCTATGCCTCCACGTCCTCACCAATAGCAACAGATCCACCGCCGCTATCAGTCTTCGAGTGGCGAACGCAGAAGCCGTGGCGCTGAGCCCACTTTTGGCATCCACTCTCAGCGCATCGCGAGCCGCCGCCGTGCGCTCGGCAATGCCCTTTCGAGATCGCGCCTTTCTCGCAGCCGGGCGTCTGGCAGCGCACGCCTCCACCGTGGGTCTTGCAGCAGCCGCGCGATTGGACGGCACGCGAACAGCCCTCCACGCTGCAGTACTTGATGCCACCGTGTGCGCTGCACTTGTGGCCGAACTGCGCCACCCGCGTGCAGCCAGTGTGGGAGCAAAGTCGCCGACCGCCGTGGCCTGAGCAAGCGTTGTTGAAACGCGCGAATTTGGCGCATCCGGGCACCTCGCAGCGTCGTCGTCGGTACCGTTTCGCATCCGAGTCGTCTCCGTGTCGTGCCTCTTCTTCTTCTTCTGCGTGTTGATTTTCTATATCTTCTTCGTTGTGGCTGCGCGTCCCCTCGTCCTGTGTATTGATCGTAGAATCGTTGCTGTTTCCTTCTGGGGTGGTGTCGCCTTGGTGCTCTTGCATATCGTCTTTCGCGGCGCTCTTCGTGGTATCTTCTGGGGCTATGGCGCCAATTGTTGCGGTTGCAATGAGGTTGTTTTCAGTGTCGGATCCGTTCATTGGCGTGTTCTCAGCCATCGCTGCGGTGTCGGCTGTGCTTGATACTGGCCCTGGTGCTGCTCCTGCTGCTACTGTTGGAGCTTCCAGTTGGTCTGCTGCAGGATCGGAATTGGCGCCGTCACCACCGCTCGGCTGTTGCTGCTGCTTGTCCTTTGCGATCACGGCAGCCATGAGAAGCGTGTCAATCCACTCTCTCACAGGCTGACCATCCTTACCGATTGTCTCTTTCACTACTACTACGGATGTTGGGTGTGTTGCGTCTGGCGCGTCTGGCGCGGAGCTCTGCTGCGGAGGCGTCGCTGCTGTTGCCACCGCCGCATTCATCTCCACTGCGCTCTTCATGCGCACAATCCAGCCGTCACAACTTTTCTTCTTTGGAAAGCTCCTGCGAGAGCTGGCCTTTCTAAACAGATATGCTTGTGAAGAGATTTTTAGAAAGGGTATTTGATTATAAGGTGAAGTTTTTGTTGATCTCTCTTTAATCACCATATAAATTACGAAAGGCTGCGCATATTGACAGACAAACTAAATGTGAGAGGCTGTGTAGCATGTCGCATATTGAGCTTCCGCCAATGGTCACAGATCACAGGATCCAAGCACATGCGCTCGCTCTAGTCCAGCACCGTCATTGAGCTCACTCAGCACGAGCGCTTTCTGCCTGCAGGCAATTGTTGCCTGCTGCTGAGCATTATCACGTAAAGCTATTCTCAAATACAAAACAGCTTTACAAAAAGTCAACGGAATCCATCGCGTGGATGGAAATTTGCGGGACGACCGATCCAACCAACCCCTTAAATTTGGTGCAGCCTTTCGCCTTTCGCCACACACCATTTTGAAGATTTTTCGGTCGTTCTCTTGAGGAGGTCTGTCTGTGCAAGATCTTGTCGATCGTTTGTATAGTCAGTCGGAGGGATCATGCGCGTGGTCTTCTCCGGAGTGTTTCCGGTTGAAAATGCGTCCGCGACAGGTGAAGATGGTGGTGAGGGTGTGCGCTGGCAGTGCCGCGTTTGCTACTCGTGGAACGAGACTCAGGCAAAACCAGAGCCACCAAGCGGGTCCGTGGACTACCATTGCGACCCAAAGTGCAGAGTATGCGCTCGACCGCAGCAACCGCAGTGGCTGAAGCTAGCAAAGCACGACGTTCAGGTGGGTCTCTGATCTTGGTATATTAACTTATCGATGACTTCTGTAGCAACTTGACTTTGTTGATCATAATATGAGAAGATCACGCTCGGGTCTCTGGTGACGTTGACCCAGTTCGTTGAGTCCGAAGACGCGCAGCTTGGCGTTGTCGTGGCGATTGATTTTGTGGTGAAGAAGCTCCAAGTCCTCTCGGTGAGGAAATCCAAGGGCGCGAAGACAGAGACACGCGAGCAACTCCGTTTCAACGATGTGGTGATACATCAGGATCAAGTTGGAGAAAAACTCGAACCATTCGACAGCTCTGATGGGAGCGACTGGATCGGTTTACTTGGCGAGTACGCGATTTGTGGGGACTGTCGACATGTTTTCCATGTCTCCCAGGGCGACCTGCAGTCCAAATTCGCCAACGAAAACGTTCTGCGCACGCTCCAGTTGGAAATCGAGACTCTTGTGATGCAGAAACAGCAGCAGATTCGCTTGAACAAGTGCACGTTGGTGCTCGAGACTACCTCTGAGATCCAACGCAAGAAACAGCAGATCCAGCGCGCGAGACGGCAACTGGAGTTCCTCAACCCGCTCTTCTGTCCATTCTGTGGATGGAAGCGTCCTGAGTGAACAGAGAAGTCAAATCCACGCTTTCAAACACAGCAAGTGTATTCTCTCACTTGTTGATAACTCTAATAAAAAAGCAGACAAAGCACTGTTGCCACCACCTATTTTCCTCATACTCTCGCGATTTTTGCTTAAATACATCGCGAGATTCAATCGTATGGACACACTCCATTTTCAAACAGCAACGGGTCGTCTGTAGGTGCTCGGGAGATTTTTTTACATAATCGTGCACCAGGCGTCTGAAGTTTCCGCCACCATCCCGGTCATCTCCGTGTCCAAGTGCTTCATCGCCTGCGCCACGTGGCTCACAAAGTACGGCAGCCACATGCGGTCGTAGAGGAACCGCGCGGTGAACGGTAGCTCGTCCTTGTACACCTGCGCCAGCTTGTCCCCACCCCAGATCCGGCATCGCTCGACGATCCAAGGAATCACAACACGCTTCGGTTTGCTCGCGCGGAATATTCGCGGCACGACGTATCGCTGGAAATTCTGCTCCGAGAAAATGCGGCCGAGTAGCGGGCTCAGCACTTTCTCTTCGGCGGTCAGGATCGAATTGATCAGCAGGTTCAGCTTGCGGATGTCGCTCTGGAGAACAAATAGGCGGTCCTGCCAGGAAGTCGACCCGGACGCTGCGGAGAACACGATGTAGTCTTCCTGAGCGCCGATCGCGTCGAGCACTTCAAAGATCCGCTCGTAGCACAAGTGGATATCGCGCTTGATGTTGTAGTCAATCTGCAGCAGCGGGAGCAGCACTTTAGTCTTCACGTCGTGCTGGTTCTTGACAAATTCGACAAAGTGGGTCTTGAACCACTGGAAGAACTCGCTCACGTTCCACTCGGTCGGCGACCCGCGTCGCTGGATCCGCTCGAGAAAGCGGTCGATCACAAATAGCGCGTGGCGCACAGGCTCGTGAATGCCCAGCAAGAAGCGCGCATGCCAGCTTTTGTTCACTTCGTTGTGCTCTGCAAGTACGGGTGAGAACACGATGCTGTCTCCTCTCCTGAGCGGTCCCGAGACTGGGACGCTCGTCACCCTCTCCAGGTCTTCTTCCGAGATCCCCTTCCGCAATCGACTGCGCGCGCGATACGAATAGCCTGCTGCTTCCTCTTCCTCGGCTGAGTCTAGTACTGGCGCGGAGCTGGACAAGTGGGTCGTGCGCGCGTCGTCTTCGTCGGCCTCTGAAATGTTGGTGAGATTGCTCAAGTAGCGCTCCGAGTGGCCTGCCTCAACGCTCATGCTGTTCGTCGACGTGGCCGAGTATGACTCCATGGTCCAAATGTTCACGAGCTCAAAGTCGCTCGTCGACTCGTAGCCGTCTTTGAAGTCGATCGTCGTGACCACGTACGCAACCTGGCTGATGTCGATGAACTTTTGCACGCTCTCTTTGTTCCGGCCCGCGGTCGTGGGCGGCGCAGTCCAAATATTTGTGTAGAATTCCGTGTTGTCGGCGGGGAACTGCGGGGGGTACTTCTTCGCGTGCAGACTCTTGCCGACGACCGACAGCTTGCTCTTCTCGAGCGGCTTGCGCGCGCCGCCGCGGTTGTGCTGATGGTTCTGGTTCTGGTTGTTGTTCTCGTTGTTCTCTGCGGTTCCTGCATGCGCACTGGACGGTGGCAGCCCGTACTCGTACGAGATCTGCGTCATTCTAATAGTCGCTCCTTATCTCAGCAGGTACACACAACCCACAGCAAGCCAAGCGCTCTCGTCTTCGTACGCGCGTCTCGCTCGCCTTCTGCCGTGTCAGCGTGTAATTCGCTGCGTCGCTCGTTTGTCAAGCGCACGCTATGGTAAGCAGACGGCAGGCTGACAAGATGATAGAATGCGAGTGGTGATGACACAAGCAAAGCGTAAGGGTTGGTGTGTTGTGTCCCCAATCCCAATCCCTCGATGTTGCACACACGCACACAGATGGCTGTCGATCGATCGATCAATCGCTTATCGCTTATCCGGACGATGCTAAAAGCTGCTTCGCTGCGATACGTCTTGTTTGCGAATGCGCGAGCCCTTCTTCCTCCTTTGGCGCACTCACTGCTTGCTCTCCCAGCTGGCACATGCAGAGAAAATACGGACGACAAAGCAAAACACCCAATAAGACGCCAAGAAGCACGACACCAACCCCCTTATACGATAGGGTAGCCGCGCTTTAACAGCGCCAGATGGCGCGCAGCGCATCTGCATCTGCGCAATTACGAGGGAGGGCACTTACGCTGGCGCGGTCTGTTGTTGTTGTTGTTGTTGTTTGCTGTGAATGGGAAGCGTGGACTTTTGGAGAATAGCTCACAGTGGGCGACACACTCGTTCACTGGTGCTGACTGCGACTGTCCGTCAGTCAGTCAGTCTCTCTCTTTTTCTCTCTCGTTTCTTCTTCCCCCTTCGCTTTCGCTTTCTCCCACACACACACACACACGTGAGCGCCGCCGCTGTTCTTAAGTTGTCATAGAGAGTGTCGAAGGAAATCGAAAAAGCGCATATTTCTCGCCAGCTGCAGCGCAGGAAGGAGCTTCGCAGGCAGGAGAGAATCGCTGGGATTGGGATCCATTTCTGACCACGATGGGGAGAGGAGACAGCACCGGTCCAACTTCAACGCAAAAGCAATCTTATTTTGTCCTGTTTAGTGGATGAAGCCTCTTCGTTTACCGAAGTGTCGTATTTCAATCAATATCAACCTGTTACAAATATTAGCATATTTTCTAAAGTAGACACGCATTACACAAGGCGTAGAAGCAGAAATTCGGCGGCAGAGGTGGAGCTGAGCTTTGCCCAGACGAAAAAATATCCTCGATGTGTTTTTGCGAAAAATCGCTCTCTTTTGAGACCAACGCGAACGAAATCCAAGGTGAGCCGCTCGCGCGCACGCTGACAGCGATGCGATGCAATGGCGTCCGAAGCAGCAAACACAGCGGATGACAAAGCTGAAGAAAGATGCAGGTGGGCTTGTCCACGGCTTGGAGAGAAAATCGCGTTCGAAAATTGCATTCGAAAAATCATGATGTTGCGCCGTTCAAATCCAACACATTGCAAATTAGGACGATTTGTTCGTGTGAACTAAATAGACGTTGTAGCCATTGCAAAATGCATGGGTACGTGTGAATAGGAGCAAGTGTCGTTTGACAAGAATAATGGGAACAAGGTGAGTGCAAGGCATGGCGCCATATATCGCGTATGGGTACTGCATACCGCTGTGCGATTTTGCTGAAATAGTCGAAATCGCGGCGCATCTTGGGGGTACTGGAGCGGAGTAAGCACAAATTCTTCATTAGTATATTTGTTCTCTTGCATAGTATTGCAAATGCATATAAAATGTGACAGTGTCGGATAACAGCGAAGGTCGACAGTAACGTATCAACTTACTGCTTGTTGGCTCCTATTTGCTGTTTAAATTCTCCATAGTTTATTCCAGCTGAACGGCCAGAAAAAACAAACGAGCTGGTTGCACTTTTGCTTTCCCACCAGCAACTTCAAACATCATTCGAAGCACGCGGACACCGCAGTGTTGCTATGGCTGTTGCTGCGCGTAAGTGCATTGCGCGCAGCCACGCCAGCTTGCTCCCAAGCTCCTTGGTAGACGCACTTAGATGGCGAAACGACTCGTAAAAACGGAATCACATCGCAGGAATCAAGACGCTCGCTGAAGCCCATGAGTATGCAGCGCGTAATTACGACTCTTCAGTGACGAGGGCAGGCGAAGCGGCGGCGGTTAAAAGTCCTTTGGCGACCGACCCCACGCGGGCACGATCTTTCGTCCATTTGTGCTTCTTCTGTCACAGCCACACCGCGCCTGTTTGTTTGTTGTCTCTGTGGCAGCTAGCGCAGAATAACAGACACGCTTTTGCAGAGCAGCGATCGATCCGGTGAGCAACGAACCGAGTGAGTGGTGTGTGCGGCTGGAAAAGAACTGCAGCGAAGCGCGCGCACTGTTTGGAGGCACACGAGCTTGTACCCGGAAAGCGCAAAGCGGCAAAGAGAGAGAGAGAAAAAGAAAGTGTGGCAAAGGGACGAGCGGCGATCGAGCGCAAGAACAAGAGGCGATAGCGCAGCAAGAAGAGAACGCTGACAGAGAGAGGGAGAAGAAAGAAGAGCTCGTTGCTGACAACGTGTGCTGGCTGAATCGGAGACGTTTCGTTCAGTATGGGCCAGCAAGGGTCGCATGCCGTCGCTGCCATCGGTATGCAGAACACAGCGACTCGAGCTGATGACCGCCAGCCGCCGCGATTGCGTCCGCTACCGGCAAACTACGTGGCGCTCTGTGACACAGTGAAGGCTGGCGACCCGACAGGCGGTGCCGTCACAACAACGACGGAAGAGATCAAAGACGCGCTGTCCAAGATCCTGGAGTTCAGCCACGCGATCCGGTATCTCCCGCAGGGTACGTGCCACCCGTAGTTTTCATTCTGGGATATCAAATAGTATGCAGTATTGGAGAAATCTGACAATGGTATATATATGCTTTGTGCTTTGGCAGAGAGCGAAGTTAGCGGTGTGGTTCCTTCACAGAACCCTGATCAACAGATGCACGAGATTGTCAGCTCGGTCGACTCGGTGAACGACTTGTTCCAGTACATTTCCAACTTGGCCGCGACGCCGATGGATCATTGCAATCGAAGTGAGGCAGAATCGCTGCGTCAAGCTGACGATTCCAGGAATGAACATGGTGCTGTGCCAGGAATGTTTGATGCGCGTGTTGGAAGTTACGTGAAGAACCTGCAAGGGGTCTACCAGCTCACGAAGAAGGAGAAATACCGATATGAGCAACGGCTTTTGGCTGCTCGCACTCACGCGGCTTCCCAGCGGAAGGTGGCCCCGCCGCCTTTGCCACTGCCGACGCAGAACTGCATGACGATGGGCTGGGACTTGGCCATGCATTTGCTCAAGGCTACACGAGCCGATAATCCTGACCACTACATGCGAGCTCTGCAGATGATAAAGGAGAACCTGCTGCCGCTCAAGCCGACGACGTACTCCGATAGCATGTATCTTGCTCCTTCAGCTTCAACGGCATTTAACTTGTTGAGTGACTGTTTGGGCGAGCTCGTACACCCAATTGAAAACAAGTCGATTGAGACGGAAGAGCGCCTCGGAGCATCCACGATTGAAGTGCTTGCAGAGGTCGGCATGGTGCGTGGCTCTTTAGCAACAGTGCTGTTTGTCGTATCGTGGCTCATGAAGCAACCACCGTCAATGTGCGTAAATATCAATTTGACGCTGTCCAAGCTGGCAGCGTTGAAGGAGCAGCCAATGTATGGGAAATGCGAAGCGTCTGGTGAGCTTTACTGCTGCGGACAGAACTCCTACGGCGAGCTTGGCGTTGGCGATGACATCGAAAGGCATCAGCTGACCAGTGTGTCGATGTGTGGCTGGGACGACATTCGTCAGATCGTGAGCGGCAATGAGACCCTCGCGATTCTCACAAACGACGGCGTTGTCTTGACTTGCGGACTGAACAAAAGTGGGCAGTGTGGTCAAGGTCATTTCGACGAGCGGGTGATGCTTCCTCGTCCTATCCAGGCGCTGCGATCGCAAAAAGTCAAATTTATCGCGGCGAGCAATGGCTGTGAGCATATGATCGCGCTCACGGAGACTGGATTGGCTTATTCGTGGGGATATAACGACCGCGGTCAGCTTGGACATGAGAATTTAACGGCGAAGATCCACATCCCGAAGCTGATTGAGTCGATGAAGGACAAGAAGCTTGGGTTCGCCGCTGTTAGCTATCACCACAGTGCCTTGGTGACTGACACTGGCGAACTCTACACGTTTGGTATGAATGATTGCGGTCAGCTAGGACTGGATCATACCCAGCACCAGTCCACGCCTCAGCACGTGAAATCCCTGGAAGGTCATGAAGTTACTATGGTTGGTTGTGGACTCTACCACACCATAATCTGCACCGCCTCGGGTGAGCTTCTTTCGTGTGGCAAGAACGATTACGGTCAGCTCGGCTTAGGTCACAGTCGTCAAGTGAAAGTGCCAACACTTGCTGCAGTGCCAAACGAAATGATTTGCTTCGTCGCTTGCGGCTACTATCATTCCATCGCCATTAGCACAGCCGGGCGGGCGTTCTCGTTTGGACGAAACGACTATGGACAGCTTGGCATCGGCTCCAAGATCCATCAGAACATTCCGAACGTCGTGGCATTGTCAGCAAACATGCGAATGATCCGTGGTGCGTGCGGGTGCTACCATACCGTGTTACTGTCTGAACAAGGTCAGGTATTTGTGTTTGGCCGAAACAACAAAGGACAGCTCGGCAACAGAGGAAGCGCAGACTCCCTTCTACCGGTTCCCCTCAAAGTTCGCCCAGAGAAGAACTCTCGCCGCTGCATTGATGTGGCTGCAGGATTCTACACGACGTCTCTGATTGTCGAGCGTAAGCGAGAGAACGATGACGGCGACGCCGTGGTTCTCGATCAGAGCTGCATCGTATCTGTTTGTGGACGCGTGGATATCGATCGATCTGGTGAAATTGAAGGACTGAGCAACTTCGGATCCATTTCGACAGTGGGGGTGTCACTTTTCCAGGGGAAATGGTTTTACGAAGTTGAAGTCGTGACAAGCGGACTGATCCAGATCGGTTGGATCGACGGGTACTTTCAAGGAAGCTCTGATCAAGGCGAAGGAGTCGGAGATCATGCTCACTCATGGTCGTACGATGGTAATCGTCAGCGAAGATGGAACAGCGGGTCGTCGTCGTATGGTGAAAAGTGGAAAGCCGGCGACGTCATTGGATGTTTGCTGGATTTAACGACCTGTGAAATGACATTCTTCCGTAACGGCATCAACTTGGGTGTAGCGTACTCTGAATTCAAGTTCACCACATCGGACAAGAAGTCTGGGCTGATGCCTGGAATCAGCTTGGAGCGCGGGGAGATCATTCGCGTCAACCTCGGTCACCAGCCATTCGCTTACCCACCAACCATTGCGAACGACTTTGACAGCATTTCGAGAGCTATCGTCTCTCCAACGTCCAGTGCTGTGCTGAAGGCTCCAGGTCAAGGTGCTGCTGACGCATCCAGTTATCCTCCAACGCTCGAAGGCTCTGCCTCGGTGGTGGTCAAGAACATGATGTTCGTCGTCGGTGGAAGTTTCGTGGAAGACGTGAGCGGATCTGAGCATGCGCTGAACAACCAAGTTTGGATATACCATCTCGAAAACAAACGCTGGGAGAAGTGGACAGATTTCCCCATCGGTATCCGTCACCACCAGGTTGTTGCCATCGATGATGACCAGATTTTAGTGATTGGAGGGGAAAGCAACACTCCGTCATCTCGGCATATGGATCTGTACAAGTGCTCAACGTTGAAGAACGTCGACGGGTCACTTCCATCGTGGGAGCTCATTCAAGGCTCAATTGGTGCAGCGACGTCACTACCGCCACCGCGTGCATTCCACACAGCAGCGTCTATCCGAGTACGTCTTGACTCGATGGTGTTCCTGTATGGAGGAAGATCAACTGAGAATGAAGTGCTGGGCGACGCCTGGTATCTGTCTCTGGACGATTACTCGTGGTCGCGTCTTCCAAGTTCGCTATCACTAGATCCGGGTCCAAGAACGGGTTGCTCGTCGTCAGTTATTGGGGAGTGCATCTACGTGTTTGGCGGTCAAGACAAAGAAGACAAGTTCCGAGCGGATCTCTGGAGGTACAACACGTTTGATCGCCAGTGGCATTTATGCCACGATGATAACATCTCCAGCTTGCACGAAGCTGGCAGTGAGATTTCGTCTCGGTCTCGCAGCGAGTTCAACCCTTCAATGCCAGAATCCCGCGTGAACTATAGCATTTGCTCCGACCTTGGAAACGTGTGGCTGTATGGCGGTGTGAATCGATCGGGTCAGTATCTGAACGACTTGTGGTGCTACTCGACCACATCGCAGAAATGGACTTCAATCGAGCTCAGTGCCGAAGGAAACGTTGAAGGATGGTCCGGTGCAGCGTTGTTTGTCATGTCGGGAACGGCGACCGCTCTGTACAGCGCAACCGATTCAGTTCAGTCTCCGCGAGCGGACGGCAATCTGCATCTGTTTGGAGGCAAAGTGAAGATTAGTGGTGGCGCGACTGTGACGAACCAACTATGCACAATCACAACCTCCGATACTTCGAGAGCGTACAACGCAGACTTGACGAAAAACGTCTCGACTTCTGGAAAGTCGACGCACATTTTGGGCACCCTGCGTTCGAAATGTGGAGCAGGAACGAGCAAGACGACTCAGCACTGCGTTCACGAGGCACTGGACTCCGCGATTTGCGTGCTATCCCACTTGGATAGACTAGCCGGAAACGACATCCCTGCTGAAGACACCGAAACCATTCAGCTCTCACGCTGCACCTATCGGTCGCTTTGCATCGATCCCAAGGAGAAGACGTTCTCTGCGTTGCACCTCCTGCTGGAAAGCATCGCTGCCAAATTTATGAATATCGAGTCACTCGAAGAACTAGCGATGCACGGCGACTTTGTGGTGCAAATTTTGTATCCACTTCTCGTGACAATTCGGATTTTGAAGCTGAACTTCTTCGAGGTGAGTGGATGGAATGCGTTAGGCTGGGCTGTTTGGACGACTCGAGCCTGATTGCGTCTTTGATTCTTTGCTGTTTTTTAGTTGTCCTGTTGCTGCCTAGATACTACCGAGATCGGCTTGTCTTCATCAGCAACGAAACAAGGAGGTATTCTTCACTCGATCCGCGAACTGCTGTTCCGAATTGCAGAGCACTCTCCGAAGGTTCCAAGTTCAGGAGAGGTCTCGTGGTTCTATCATGCTGTGAAGCAGGAAACAGCCTCGTCGATCTACTATGGATTTTCAACCCTGTTTCCGTCTTTGCTCGATCGAATCCAAGTCATGAATCGATTGCTGGAGGACACTTCAGCTGATCAAAATGACTGCTCTCCGACGAAAAAGCTGCTAGTTCCGATGCTTATCCCCTGCTTCACGTCTGCGAAAATGCTCTTCCAGCTCATGAACGAGTCTGGTCTTCTGTTTGAAGAGGGCTCTGAGACCACGCAAGCGTCGACTTTGGTCATTGTCAAGTTCATGGACACGCTGCTGGACGCTCTTTGGAAGCAGACTCTTGATCTCCTGGGAAACATCGACGATCTCGGCAAGAAGACATCTGTTGTGAAAAGACTTGAGGCGCTTGAGAGCAGCAACGAATTCAAGTGCCTCAACGTGTTCCTTCGAGCTGCCATTTACTGGTGCTCGCAGTATACGCGTGATGGATGGCATGTCGTTCAGTCGACATGTTCAAAGTTCGTGTTGTTCACATCAGAGCTCATGCAGCGTGCTTCGTTGCTGCCACCAAGCCGAGTAGTGGCTCTCCCGTACATTATCCAGCATACATTCCCGGGCAAACTACTTCCGTTCACCTTGTTGAGCGTACTTTCGTTGCCGGCTGTTCGTAAGCAGCTACCGTCCATCTTGGAAGATTTTTGGTCGCAGTTGGAGGAGCTGTCATCGGCAACTCATCTGGTTCTGAAGACTCTGAGTAACGACCAAGTTCTCCAGCAACACAGAGTGGCAAATATCTCCCAGCCTGGACACCAAAGCGAGCGAAGTGACCATTGCACGAAGTTCAATCTGTCGCAATCAGCACACGTCTCGGCAGAGTTGTCAAGCTGTTTGTCGCTTCCGTCGGATGTTGTATTCACATACGGCGACGTTTTGAAGAGCATTTGGGCAAAGGCAGTCAGTAGCCCAAGCTTGAAGAGCCTCAAGGTGTATGACGGCCAGAACGGCACGGAGCTGCATAAGTTCTCAATTCCGTCAGACTTGACGAAGTTATTCGGAACTGAAACACTCCTCGTTGAATACTCCAGAGGACGGGATGGGGCTGAACTGCGAGAGTTGGAGTTCGACGCAGAGAAACTCTCATTTAATCCAAGTCGAACGATCTTATCACAACACATCTACCCACCGTCTCGGAAGGAGCCAGCCTCTCAGATACTGGATTCCAGCACATTTCATGAAGCGCAGGATAGAAGTTGTCCGAACACAACAGATGTCGCGCAGCAGTTGAAAGTTTCCGATTCAACACTGAAGGAAAGCAGGATGTGGCTCCAAGACCTGCAAAAGATCCTGGTCTGGGTAGGCAGTCATTACGCGGCAACGTTGGTAAGTGGTGCTGAACACCAAGTCGAGTATGCTGTGGATTCACGTTGGGTTGCATCTCCGCTGTTCCGAGGAGGATTGATGACCGCAAGTACCGATGATGTTGCTCACCACGGCTTTGAAAACGGAACTGGACGAAATGAGCTGCTTCTACAGCAGATTATCGACAATGCCGGTCCTGGAAAGAAATTGGTTGAAAAAGTACGAAACGTTCTTGACCCCGGAGCAGGTGTTGGGGGCAACAACCTTCATTTGAAGGCAACTCGGTTGAAGCGCCAAGACAGTATCGACGCGGCAATCGAGAAGAGTGGTGGATATGAAGCCGTTGACCGTGCGGTGCGGGGGGCGTTTGCAGTGCTCTTGAAGCACAGCAACGTGTACTACATGGCTGAACCGATGTCAAAAGAGGGAGTTCCTTCAGAGGCGGTGGTAGATGCATGGCGATCAGCCTTGCAGCTTCGTCGATGGTAAGTCAACGATGGTGGTGGAACAAATTCAGGGTATGAGTGACTAACCTGTTTCTTTTTGTTTTGTTGCAAACAGGATCGTCCGAGAGCAACAAAAACTTGCAGCTCTTTCCAGGTTTGTTTGGTTTGTCTTACTCAGAATTGCACAAACATGCAATGTGAGCTAAAGAAAATGCTGTATCTGTAGTGAGAAAGCTGGAACAGAGAATTTCGGCCCAGAAGCTCTTGCAAAAGAGAGACAGCAGGCGCTCTACAACACAGTTTGCGAGCCTATTATCTGTAGAGCGCAGCTACTCCTTCGGTTGTCACCAGCGCCAATCGTCATGAATGGAGCTTGTTCATCTCCGCTCAAGCTACTACCAGGAATTTCGTCAGCTCCACAATATGGTAAGGATTCACAGCACTCATGATCCAATTTCCGAGTTTTACTTTTAACTGACGTATGTTGAGCATTGCTAGATTTCTCCAAGGCGAGCGGAGAGATGGTAGCTGCTGCTGCGACGCCGGATTCGTTGAGTGATGAGCAATCTGCTCGACAACTGAAGAAAATGATGCAGACGAAGTCAGTCGAGATGATTGAAGAGGAGGATGAGCGTGTGCAACTCGACATCTTTTCATTTCTGCAACAGTCGAACAACCGTGCAAATGGCCAAGCTGAAGCCGAAGCTGGACAAGTGCAGAACCGAGATGATCTGATGAAGATGGCGCTTGAGGCTCACCAAGACCGTGCTCAAAAGCGCTTAAAAGGCATCAAGGTCTTTCTTCGACTGCTGGCATGCACCGAGACGATTCCGAGCTCGAGGTTTCACATTATCCCCGTCCTGTCGTCGGCATTCAAGAGATCAAGTGTGAAAGACGATCACGACAATAGTCATGCGACTGGAAGTTCGTACACGGTGAAAGTCCACTATTTGCAAGATCTGGAGTTCTCTGGCGCGAGATTGTCTGCGATGATTGGCGACGAGTTTTTCAGTCTCCTCTCTTCGCTCCTTGAATCGTGCGTCGACCACTTGGTCCAGATCAAGCATCTGTTCGAAGCGCCTTCAGCGCAAGGCGAGCAGAAGCCTACTTTGGCATTGCTGCGGCGTGCTATTCACGATATGCTCATGGTGCTGGACGTGTGCTGCCTGCCATACAGACCAAACGACTGGGAGCACATTGAGCGGCTCAAACTTACGTCGCTTCTGACGGAGCTGACAAGCTGGAGCGGGTGGAAAAACTCGATTCAGTTTGACGTTTGTGATGATGCGAGCACCGATCACAGTCAGAACGAGAAGCTTCCAATCCTCCCTGCTGGATCTGGCTCTAGATGCCCGAAGATTATTTGCTCGCGCAACGTCACGATTGGCACAGACCTCCACAAGCTGACGCTTACACACAAGTGCAAGATGCTTTCTGAAGGATCAGCTGGTAGCGCAGAGAGTGCTGGTGGGCTTGCGGTGTTTGACAAGGCATTAAGTCGAGGACAATGGTACTGGGAAGTATCCGTTCGCTCCCAGAGCGACTTTCCTGTCTTTGTTGGTGTCACGTGCGGAGCTGCCGACCTCAATATCTTTGACGAGAGTAGTCCGCACGGATTGTACCTCCACAAAGACTTGACCCACGCGAAGCAATCGAGCAAGTCAGGGGTCCACTGGCGTGGAGGAGATGTGCTGGGGGTGCTGCTGAACTGTGACGAGCGGAAGCTCGAGTTTTTCAGCAATGCAACTCGTGTGTTCAGCATCCCCCTTGGCGCGAAAGAAGTCTTTCCGCTCGGATACTTTCCTGCAATTGCGATCAGAGACGCCGAGGCGTGCCTAGATCTTTCAGCTCCAACTCCTCCCAAGCTCTGGTCTCGCACGAATGGGCTCCAGTTCCCCACTGCTGTGGTATCAGGTGGGCTTATCGCCGCTCCAATCGAGGGATCTACAATTGGCTGGGATGGGAAGCGTAAAGGCCGTCATCTGCAAGCATCTTCAAATGCAACAGCGATTGTGGCTGGGGACTCTAGTGGCGCGAAAGATCACGTCGAGACCATCGTTGCATCTCAAGGCTTCGACTGTGGTATGATGTACGTTGAAGTGCATATCTTGTGCCCTGGAAAAGACGGTCGTGTTCATTTGAGCTTCGACATTGTTGGAAGCGATTTCACCGGCTTTGAGGATGCATTGCGAAGCAAAGCATCGATTGAATGGACGAGTATGGAAGAGGCTGGGACGAAGAACGTGCTCGGAGTGCTCTTCGACTTTGAAAACGGGAACGTTACACTCCACACCAACCAGAATGAGCCTGCGGTCTACAACGTCGACCTTGCTTGTTTGAAGAAGCCGCTTTATCCTGCTCTCTCCGCTTTGTGCAATGGCACTGTGGTTTGTACCAACTTTCACCCACAGCCGAGGTCAGAGCTTCCCGCGAGCGCGTGCTGTCCAGTCGGTCAGCGCCATAACTACAATTTGACTTCGTCGAACGAGCTGCAAACCGGGAAGAGTCTCCAGCTTCAAGTGCATTCATGCGATGGTGGAGAGTTCAGCTCATCGCACTCCCCAAAGAACAGTCTGCTGGACGATACTTCGGTCTTCAGCTCCGCCAAGGGCTGCAATGTGAACTTGGTGCTGAAGCATGAGATCGACACACCTTTTTGTCTGAGCTACGTCACCATTCGAGGACCCGGACCAGGGTACTCTAGTCCGGTTAGACATGCTATCGTGTTTGTTACGAGCAGCCCGCCGGATCTCAAGTACTTTCAGAGCTTTGACGATATGACACCCGAAGAATTTGCGTCTCTGCCATTTCCTCCTCCGAGTGACAGAACCCAAAGAAGCGAGTGCCTTCCTGTCGCGTACGTCGTGCTGGATGGAAGCTGCGCGCAGATCTCGAAGCAGCTGGCATGTCCTGTCACTGGACGATACGTGCTGGTGAAGCTTCTGTGCCCGTCTTCGGGGTCCAACATTGACGTCGGTTACCTCGGGTTCTGCGGAGTATTCGATCGTGAAAATGGCCCGGCGTACAGCGAACAGAGTGTCGGCTCGTACAGCTGCGAAGAGTGCAAGAGAGCACCTCTCTGTGGCGTCTACTACGGACCCAAAGACGACGACACAGTCAAGCTTTGCTCTGCGTGCTACGACGACAACAGAGGTTCGCTCGACTCTGCGTACTTTGCGTATGCTACACTGTCGGAAGCTCAAGATGTTGTCGCAACCGATGAGAACGCTACCCTGTGCGCCCCTCGCAAATCTTGGCACGAAAAGATCACAGCTCTTCTTGATGTCTCGAAGAAAGTAAAGTCCTCCACTGTGGTGGCGCATTTTGATCTCGGCATTTCGACGTCAACAGGTCGATCCGAAGCTTCGGAGAGACTATCTGTCGTCGCTTTTGACGACTGTGAGCTTTTCTCATGTGGGCAAAACAACTACGGGGAGCTTTGCCTTGGACACTGCAACTCTACGAGCAAGCTGGAGCACGTGCCGTTTTTCTCCACAAAGAGTGTTCGGTGCATTGTCGGCGGAAACGAAGTCCTCGCAGTCGTGATGAAGGATGGGTCCGTGTACACGTGCGGACTGAACAAGAGCGGACAGTGCGGCAACGGGACTTTTGAAGAGCGGGTCATCTTAGCTACTCCTGTCCGAGCGCTGAGCGGGATTTCGATCGATTCAGTCGCGGCTGCGAATGGATGTGAACACATGCTGGCTGTTGCGACCGATGGTTCGGTGTACTCATGGGGCTACAACGACCGAGGCCAGCTTGGCCTTGGCTCCACCATCTCGAAAAGTCACACTCCACGGCTCATTGACTCGCTGCGTGAGAAGTACCACATCACGTATGCGGCAGTCAGCTACCACCACAGTGCTGTCGTCTCCAGTGCAGGCGAGCTGCTCACGTTTGGGATGAATGACTGCGGTCAACTTGGTTTGGACCACACGCAACATCAGCACACTCCTCAGTTAGTCGACGCGCTCTCGAGCCAGGTCATCACAAAGGTCGCTTGTGGCTTGTACCACACAGTCGCGGTGACAGCTGGAGGCGAAGTGTACTCGTTTGGAAAGAACGATTACGGCCAGCTCGGTCTCGGCCACGCTCGCAATACCAAAGTCCCGAGCTTGGTGAAGATCTCTATGAGTGACAGTGACGAGAAGATAGTCGACGTGAGCTGTGGGTACTACCACACAGTGGTCATTACTGAGAAGGGGAAACTCATCACGTGGGGGAGAAACGACTACGGTCAGCTCGGCATTGGCAGTAAAGACCACAAGAACACACCGCAGTATGTGCCTCTACCGTTGTCGTCAAAAATCAAGTATACGTCCTGTGGATGCTACCACACGCTCATATTGCTGTCAAATGGACGAGTCATGGTGTTTGGACGGAACAACAAGGGCCAACTTGGAGCAGGAGCAAGAACGCTGCCGTCTGCGGATCTACCACTTCCAGTTCCATCCAACTCGCTTTCGAATGACGATGTCGTGTGCATTGCAGCTGGGTTCTACAGCTCCTACATTTTGACTGGGCGGTCGAGCCAGAGTGACCCAGAAAGCGCGAAGGATGATCCAGCGCATGCGAAAGACTTGCTGGAACATAGCTGCTTAGCCACGTCTGAAGCTCTTTACGAGTCACTCATGAAAGAGATGGATCACCACAACACCAGCGAGATACCGGCAAAAAGAGCTCCGATCAAGATCAAGAGAAGTAGCATGCAGCGAAAGCTGCCTCTCGTCAAGCTTCATGCGGCAGCGTGGGCCTTGATGCGTGCGCTGATGTATCAGTCTCTGCGCGGCCGTGGGTCTGAGGAAAAGAGCAAATCAGTCGGTCCGACCAAGCTAGCACTGAACCCTGTTCTCCGTATGTTTACTGGCTTCTTACTTGAGAATCTGAAGCTGGTGCAGTCAGAAATCGGACGCAGTGGCAGTGACGCATCTCTGCAGGAAGGAGGAAGTCGCGCTGAGGCGAACATCAGCCTCAAGACCATTTGCATCGGGATTCTGAAGTACTTGTCATTTAAGACCACTGCTGCGACTGCAAGCGAAGGATCTGTGGATGCACTGTATGCGCACTTCTATCGCAACCAAGTGTTGTGGGTGCTCTTGAAATGCGGATCCGTCGACAGCGATGTGAGCTCCGTCATTGCGAGCAACCCCGAGGTGACAGAGCACGTGATCAAGGAGATGAACTCTTCAGACTTGCCGTCTGCTACGATCTGCATCCAGCTAGCGATGCTCATTTTCCCATTGCACTCGATCTCTTCGCTCAATAAGATTCATCGCAGCATCAAGCCGTCGCTAGCATTCTCAGGAGACATCATGAGCTCGTTGCTGCTCTTGGTCGGACATCCTCTAGTGCTTCGACCGCGGCTCTGCGCGCATGAGCTCGGTATTGAATGCTCCAGTTCTGCGCTCTGCCACAATGCAAAGTGCTTGAAGGGAGTATCCATGAGTGGAGATAGTAACGTCAGTGATGTTCAAATGCTGGCGCTGGAAAAGAACCACGTTGCAACCGCAAAGGCATCGGAAGCGCTGAGTCTGATCCGCTACTTGACGTTGTATCCGACTTGGAGAGTAGCAGTGAATGCAGCTCTGAATCGCGGGTTTACAAAGGCTGAGAAGCTGGGAGAGCTACTGGACACTGTGTGCGCATATTACGCGAACATCCAGACTGCAGCTAGTGGCGCACAGGTCTGTGCCAACACCCAGACTGCGGAGCCTATTGAGAGCTCGAATATCAAGCTGACGATCGAAATTTCGAGCGTTCGAAAGCCAGAATCTACAAGCTCGCCTGAAATCGACGACACAGATCAGTCTGACGCAGTTGGTACACAGGAAAACAAGGACTCGGAGGCCGCGATCGACACGCGAGACAAAAAGTCGCTGTTGTATTGGCAAAAAGCGAAAGACGCGCTGGACGGACTAGCCACGATCTTTGCTGCAATCGGTATTGTAGGCGGATACACGGAGGTGTTCCGAGAAGGTGGTTTTGTATCGATTGAGAACAGCGAGTTCAAGCGAAGCAGCAAGTCCGGATTGCTCATGGGAATCAAAATGGATCCTCGCTCTGAGATCATGGCGTCTGTAATGATCAGCAAGGACGGCGAACATAGCGTTGAAGCGATGCTGGATACAACGCCATCGGTGGTTTCCATTCCTGTGAAGAACTTGCAAATTCGGGAACGAGTTCCAGCGATCGTCGGGATGTTTGACGACCTCGAGAATATCATCACAACTCTCTCGACGTTGGTGTTGCCGATGGCAGAAGAGTTTGCAGCTCATTCTGAGCTGGACCAGCCACAGAACAACTCAGTCCAAGAGGTTCTTCGAGCAAAGCTCAAGTTCTTCAAGAAGCAACTACAATGGCGCTCAACAAAGGCACTGTCGTCTTTGCTCAAGCAGATGCCGATGCTGACACCGTCGCTAGCAAACTCGGACTCCCAGCTCATTGGGAATCTCGCGGCACTACTTGCGTCAGAAAATGCGCTCTTCAATTCGAGCATTCTGCAGTCGATTAAGATGGATGGGAAGCAATCGTCACAAAGTTGTGATGGAGTCAGCATTCTGCAAAACCGATGGATGAGCCTGAAGCAGCGCCAGATTTGTCTAGATACTGAATCGGTGATTGACTCTACGCTGGATCACTACGAAGCTCAAATTCGAGACGAAGTGGTTTTGAAGCTCGGAAAAGAAAATGCGTTGAGTTGGGGCATTGACGCGATTCAATCGCCTCGTCGGAATGTGACATTCCCTGGCGCATTCAAGGTCAGCGGACCTCCTATGGTAGGAGCGGCGACAGGAACTCGAACAAACTTAAATAGCCACAGCAGAAGTTCTAGGGATCTTCCGTTCGGCGTGTGGGGCGTGCTGCAACCACTGCCGCAGCTTAACGAAACTGAGAACGGACCGTCTGGCGCCAGCGGATCTCACTCGGGTGTTGACTTCACCCCGTTCCATTTGTCGACTCCAATCGTTCGAGTTGGGCGTGCTGCCGACTCCTGTGACCTCATCGTGAACGATCGCAGCGTCAGCGGACGCCACTTCCACTTGCGCCGAGTGCGCCGCGAAAGTGAAAGCGGTGAAGATTACTTCGAGCTCCAGGATTTCAGCAAGAATGGGACCATTGTCAACGGAGTACGTGTTCACGGCACGAGCATCCGCGTCACCCCTGGTTCACGGATTTCGCTGATTCTCTCAAGAGGAGGTCTTGTGACATACGAGTTCCATGTACGAGCGGCGGGAACAGGAGGAAGCCGGATGGCACCACCACCAATCATCACCAGCTCCCAGAATCCGGGCGACCTGAATGTCATGATTCCTGGTCAAGAGTACCAACAACCTCAAAACGGTACAGCAGGAGTGGTGGAGCCGAGAAGTCCTGCTGAGATCCAGAACCGTGGGACGCGAGCAATTGATCCGTCGGACAACCGAGCTCAGATCTCTCGCAATCGCATTGCAGCAGCACAAGGACTGCGACTCATCACGTCAATTGCTGAGAGCGAAGTTCCTCGAGCGCTGATTTCCCCGAACCCCGCAGTCGACTCTCCTCGGGTTGGCGGATTCAATTCCCCACGCTCCTCGGTTTTGCAGGCACCTGGGACGCCTTCAGTCGGCTCTCCGACTGCGAGCATGTACCAGAACATGGTGCCTCCCGGGGTACTCTCGCCAGCATCGTACCAGCAAAGAGATAGCTTCTCACCCGGAGAACCAGCTGGCATGCGAATGCAAGAGAGTGCGGTCAGCGAAGCGCTTCGCATTGCGCTTGGGCGAGAGAGCGTGAATCGGGAAAGTGCCCAACGCCATGGTTCCCAAGGTTTCTTCATGGATGACATCCCAAAGACACGGCTCTTGAATGCATCTGGAGATGAGGCGTCGTCATCTTCATCAGCGTCTCCATTTGTAAGTATTGATTGGATTTTTAAAGAGGGTGAGAGTGGTACTAATCGTGTTCTCACCTTTTTCATTAGACCACGCGAGATGAAATGAATGGAAACTCAGCTGCAGAAGAGCTGCTCGCTCGACTTCAGGATGCAGGGTATCACGTGACGAAGGATCAGTGCGACCAGGCCCTGCGAACAACGGAGGGGGATCTGAGCGATGCGTTCACATGCGTCCAGATGAACTACCCACAAAAAATGGTAAGCGCACCACCCCTGCTTGAAATTCTCACTTCTCATTTCATTCATTGAGAACCGTAAACTAACACCCGTTCAGGTGAATGTGTCGCACGAGTCTTTTCCACCGAATGTTCGCCATTTAGCGAGTATCCTAGGAAAGAGCGAAGAGCTCTGCGCCGAAGCACTCCGCCAGAGCGAGAACAATTTTGGTGGCGCAGTAAGGCTACTTTTATCAGCTCGTGGGGTTGCATTGGAGAAATCGCTGCAAACCATTGAGCCGAAACATCAATTGGCATCGAGAAACAGAGGCTGTGGAGATGCAGCTCGCTTCGATTCTTCGTCTCAGAGCGAGATGATGATGAACTACCAGGAGCTGGTGGATGAAAATCCGAGCTATATGCTTACAGACTCAAGTGCCGCGCAAGCCCCACAACGCTTTACTCGACCAGGTGGAAGTCCGTATAAGGCCAAACCAACTGAGTCGAACAGAGAGTTTGTTCAAACCGAGATATCAGTGTGGAGCGAGTGCAACGGCTGCTTTGACGATCGAGTGCGCACCATGAACTGGCACGAGGTTGAGCAAGAAGAGGAGATCCTGAGTCAGCTACTGACTGCAGTCCACGCGCGAAAAGCTCTCGACCATGTTGTGCGGCTTTTCTCAAAGGTTCGTGCCATTGTGTGTATGTTTTCTCTGATGTAGTGCTTATATGCTAATCAGCTTTTTATAATCCTTTGTATCTTCACAGTCTGCGAGCGACGGCGAGAACCTGCTCAGTCCTATCGGCGACCGGACTACGTTGCGACAGCTTGTGGCGTTCTTGGAGCGACCCAAAATCGTTGCGAGCAACAACATTGAGCCAAACTTGGACAAGCCGCAGGGCAAACTCCAGCATATTCTCTCTCGGATGGCGAGTGATATCATGAACATGTCAACGTCACTGACACTGGCAAAGAACCTGCGCTCAGTTGACATTCTATCGACGCTCGCGTTATCTGTCGATTTCAGCAACGACGACACGTCGAATTCAGAATCTGCGGAAGTGGAACGCGTCATCCAAGCACTGATGCGGGATGATCCTACTGGCGTAGGGCAGAGTGATTTGAGCGATGTGGGCGAGTCCTTCCAACTGACCCTGTTCCAAGATATGATGTACGATGCGATGATGCACATCATCTCTCGCACACTTGTCTCGTCATCGTGCTCGCTGAATTGGGACGCGTCGGCGTCGAAGAATCGGAAGATGGAGAGCTTGTTCCCGAAGGGACCGTTCAATCTCTCTGGTGGACTCGAGTGCATGGTTGTGAACTCGTACGAGAGAGTGTGGAGCGTCCCATCACCGAATCCTCTCCTCAAATACCGCCACAAGTGGAGGCGCCGCCAGCAGTCTACTGGTAGACACACTGATTCGTGGCTGAGGGCTTCGAACGACCACCAAGTTACGATCTGGCGTCCTACAATGCCTATCGCACTCAAGACTGGGGTCACGACGACCTGGTTCAGTCTCGGGGATGTCATTCATTGCGGTAATGACACTCCAGAGTTTCCTATTCTCCTTGTGAGCGATCGCGGCAATGGGTTACTGGTTCCTCCTGTCGGCTTTGAGCGCGTGGACGTCACTGGCAAGGGACTTCCGAAGAATATTGTGAGCGACGAGGATTTCCAGCGGAAGCAGCTTCGATTCGTTTGGTGGCCAATCGCCCCGCCTGGATACGTTTCGCTGGGCTGCGTCGCTGGAAGCAAGGAAGATCCGTTTGAACCCCCAGCTCTCTCAAGCGCCCGCTGTGTCCGCGAAGATCTGGTGAAGCGCGTTGACTCGTTCCGGTGCGTGTGGAGAGCGGAGGCGAATACCAGTGGGGGCGCAGTTGGCAAGGCTGGCGAAGAGCACGGTTTTTTCAGTACGAAGAATCAGTCAGACAATGGCGTGAGCGATCCTGATGGCGTTGTCGTCCAGACGTCTCTGTGGTCGATCAATTCTGAGTTCTGCGGCGGCCTGCTGCCTGTCGTCACGCTTAACGAGATCGAGAACACGGAGCCCAGCATCGCGTTTGCACTCAACCTGTCCGAGGAAGACAAAATCCTCTGTGCGCCAGTGACAGTGAGCAACGTGCTGGCATTTATGGACACGCTTCTGCTGTGCCAAAAGTCTCTACACACCCAGGGTGGCGGTAGACAAGATACCGCAGTGCTTCGCCCGGAACTCTCAGCAGGTCTTTTTGCACTTGTGAAACAAGTTCTGAAGGAAAAGATCCCAACGTGCGGCCAACTAGCTGTGGACTTGGTGCGAGTGCTAATCAAAGTGATTCGCAGCGGAGGGCAATGGAAGGATAAGCGTGGTTTGCTCTACTGCCGTTCGAAGATCATGATGCTGAACCAAGATCAAGAAGGTGGGCTCATGCTCAACTCTCTTCTCCAGGCTTTGGTTGAGCTCATGCTGGTGGTCGAAGAGCAGAATAGAAATGACCGCATCGAGGAGCTCGCGTCCTGCTTGGAACCAGACTCGTGCATCAGTTTGCCGTACCGCTACCATTTCGCACGAGAGCCGAGCCACGTGGAAATGATGGTCAGTCACTCATCAAAGATGACGGTGACACGCCATTTCTCGGGCGAAGAGCGCAAGTTTCTGTTGGAGTACCATGCCGAGGAAGCCAACCCAACGGCTTCCCAGTCGGACCTTCCACTCAACGAGTACTACTCGTGCCGGTTCGAGCGCACGCCAGAGCTGGTTATGACCATGAAAGACATCGTCAAAGCTGAGATCGTGTACTTTGAAGTCACGGTGGTCGAGTGGAGCAACGCGAGCGCTGGCGCGATTGGCTTCGGGTTCTCGACGCCAGAGTTTTCGCTCGAGGGAGCTCCTGTTGGGTTCAACACGAATCGCGCGCACTCGTTCTCATTCACTCCAGTGAGTGGAAAAGTACAGAGCACGGATCCTGCAGCCGACCATTGGAAGTGGAACGAGCAGGTCGCTGCAGTCGCAACTGGAGACATCTTTGGTTGTGGACTTCGACTTGATACGGACGAGATCTTCTTCACCAAGAACGGACAGCTGCTGGGCATCGCGTTCTCGTCGATTGATCAACCCCAGGACTTACACCCGACAATTTCTCTGAACAGCGATTGCAAATTCCTGATCAACTTTGGACAAGCGGTGGGACACGAGGTTCAGTCGACCAAGGCGAACTTTAGTTTCCGGTTCAACTCGATGGACTGCGACAACCTCATGGGAGCTTTCGAGTGGTATGAGCACTTGAGCCAGGTCTACGGGGTCATGAACTCGCTGATGGATCCAGCGCGGGACAGCCCTGGTGAAAATGTGGTCGTTCAACATCTCCCGAACGAGTTTATGCTGTCTGCAGACAATTTTCTGTCGGAGATTTCCGAGGATGTCTGCATCCGAGTTGAGAGCACGCACCCTTACGACCTCGAGCTGCAGGAAGCGCTGGTCAGCATCCCGCTGGCGACCTCGATTCGAGTGAAGCTTGATCAGCAGTGTGAGACCGCAAACTCGCACTGCCTGCAGATTCTTCAAGGCGGAGAGAATGCTGAGAGCAGCGAGTCGGAAGTGCGAGCGTTCACAGGCGGCTGCGGCGGACAGGAAGTGATGATCGAAGGCGATAGCTTTGTGTGGCGCTTCCCTGTCCAATCGAATTTCCAGTGCCGCGTGGATCGTGTGCGGAAAGGGCCGTACTTGAAGCTGGAGAACAGAGACACGCGACTCTCACTGACGAGAGACAAGGGCTGGCAGACAGCGATCGGAGTGGCAAGATTTGATAGCGGCGTTCATATCTGGGAAGTCCGCATTTCGTTCGTTACTGCAAGCTCCAACATCTTCCTGGGCATTGCTCGGAAGGACGTTCGTCTGGACTCATACCTGGGTAAGGACAACCGCGGCTGGGGCTGGATTGGCAATCGCGCGCTCTGGCATAACGGGAGCAAGCAGCGTGGAACCTATGGCGAGAAGTTCAAGACTGGAGATATTGTCAAGATGACCCTGGACTTGAAGCGTGGGACATTGTCCTATGCTCTCAATGGGAAGGATCTCGGAGTGGCGTTTGGATCAGGGGGTACGGGTCCAAAGCTTGAAGGAACATTCTACCCAGGATTCGCTTTGTACAACCAGCGCGACTCGATCGATTTGATCGGAGGCCATCGCGTTGAAGATGGCGGCAGCGACGCGCTTCATCTGACAGGTAGCGAGCTTGCTGGTGTGGGCGGAGATGAGGTCTACTACAGCGAAGACGAAGGCGAGGTCATTGGCGACGCAGACGAAGGTATTCCGAACTTTCGAATGGAACTGGCGACTGCGCTGAGTCAAATGGGGTTTCCCATGGAGTGGTGTGTGTACGCACTCAAGCACTGCGACGACGACGCGGAGCAAGCTGCAGACTTCATTCTTGCCAACATGCACGCGATGGATACGTTCGTCCGTGAAGAGGCTGAAGCGTACAGTCGCCACGCTCGCCACCGAGAGATTCTGAGCGAGCAGTCGATTGCGTTGGAGTCTGTTGGTGTTGCGGACCACCAGATATCTGCGATTGTGGGTGAAGATGAGAGCACACAGAATGGTACTGATGGTGCTGACGGCAGTGGCGGTGATTCGCTGAATGCGTCGCAGAATGTGGACAAGTGGGGGATCGCGTTCACAGCTGTGCCCGAGTTCTCAGTGACTGGAAGGCGGTTGCTGGCGACCAAATACAGCAAGAAGCTCAAGGAGCTCCACAATTCGCAACTCGTGTTTACGTCAGAGCACGACCGGGCGCTGGTACAGATCGTAAACGAGATCTGCGAAGCCCGCGCTGAAGCGCTTCTCAGTTGCGATCCGCTACGCATGTCGCCAGAGGAGTTTGTGCCAAGTGAGGAGCATCTGCGCAAGTGTCCGTGTCTGCGTGGACTGACACTCGCTCAGCTGCAGAAGCGATTCCTGATCCTGCGCAATTTCAACTGTCGTTTGCAGAACTCGCTCTCGTTCATCGACTTCTCGATCGACGATGCCCACTCGCTACTGGCGAAGGGTGCGCGCGTGCTGCGCGGCGTCATCTTCCAGCACGTGAAGCTCGCGTGGTGGCTCAGCATTCTCAAGGAGCAACAGAGCCCCGTGGCGGCGCGTCCCGAGATTGAAGTAGACCGCCACCGCGCGCGAGAGGCCACAGATGTCACTGGCGACAGAGAGAGCGTGTTCGCTCAAGCATTCGACCAGCTGTACACGATTCAGCCTTCTTTGCTCAGAGGCGCTGATCGTGCGTTCAAGTGCCAGTTCGTGGGCGAGTTTGGCGATGACTTTGGCGGACTATACCGCGAGTGTCTCGCGCAGATCAGCTCGGAGCTGCAGTCCAAGACGCTGCCACTGCTCAAGCCATGTCCGAACGCGATTAGCGGCGTGGGCGAGAACCGCGAGGTGTTTGTGCCGAACGTGCACTTGCGCAGCGACCCGCGGCTGGTACAAATGGCCGAGTTCCTCGGCAAGCTCGTGGGCATCGCGATCCGCACCAAGACGCCACTGGATCTGAACCTGCCATCCGTGCTCTGGAAGGCGCTGGTGCACGAACCCGTGGCGCGCCGAGACATCGAGTGCATCCACCAAGGGTGCTTCCAGGTCGTGGACACGATCTACAATATCGACGCGCACGGCATCTCGGAGGGTATGTTTGATGAAATCATCGACGCGTCGTTCACTGTGCTGTCCAGCGCTAGGCAGGAGGTGGAGCTCGTTCCTGGCGGCAAGCACGTGCGCGTGACGTGGGACGACAAGGAGGCGTACGCGAGAGCGGTCGAGAAGTACCGACTCGACGAGTTCCGGGAAGTGTCCGACGACATTGCGCGCGGTGTGGCGACGATCTTGCCGACGCCCACTCTGAGTCTGTTCACGTGGCGCGAGTTCCTGACGCTCGTGTGCGGCAAGGCGACCGTGGACGTGGATTTACTGCGGCGCCGGACGATCTACGGGGACGGCTGCCAGGCCACAGACCCGCATGTGGCGTTCTTCTGGGACGTACTGAGCGAGTTCTCGGACGAGCAGAAGTCGTCATTCCTGCGTTTCGTGTGGGGGCGCTCGCGCCTGCCGACCCACGCGGCCGACTTCACGCAGGACTTCAAGATCTCGGGGCTGCCCAAGGCGGCCGGTCGCGCTGACATGTACTTGCCGATCGCGCACACATGCTTCTTCTCGATCGACCTGCCCGTGTACTCGAGCCGTGACGTGATGAGGGAGAAGCTGCTCTACGCGATCACGCACTGCCAGTCAATCGACGCGGACAACACGACAGTCGCGCAGCGGGCGGGCCAGGGGCTCAACTGGACGGCGAACGCTACTGTGAATGCGAATGCTGCCAGTGCAGTGCAAGCTACGGCGTCAGCGGCGGTGTCGAGCGTCATCGCGGGCATCACCTCGGCGGCCATCATCAGCACCTCTGAGACCTAAGATTTGTTTTTGTGTATCGCTTTTCTTTACAGATATGAAGATTTTTTTATATATGAATGCAAGTGCATCTACTCTATTTATTTTCTCTATAGCGCAAGCTCAGGATGTCTTCGCATCTTTTCTCTTTGGCTCGGTGAAGCGCTTAGGGATCGCCTTCGTGAACGCGCGCGGCCAGTTGCGGTGGTTCGCAAACTCGTTCAGCGCAATGAGCACCGAATCGATGTTGAGCACGTGCGTGCGCACCGAGAGGTGCTCCTGCAGCGGCAGTCGCACCGTGCGATACGCCAGCGTCTCTGCTTTCCCAAGACTCTCGCCCTGTTGATAGATAGATAGATGGTGATGAAAACCACACGAGTCGCTCCGATCAGTGAGTAGGTAGCCAAGTATCACCAATAAATCAGTGCGTCTGAGCTCTATCTACACTCACCTTGCGCACCGACCGGTCCACAATACCGCCGACGACATACACGCACGCTGGGTCAAGGTCTTGCAGCACGGTCTCCGAATCCGGAGACAGATACACAACCTCTGCTTGAGAGAAGAGCTCCTGCACGGGCTCTTGGTGGCAGGTGATCTGCATTGATATGCACAAAGGAAGGGTGTCATCGCATGCCACCAACCTGTCAGGTTATGGATCATCACTTGATGGCCAACCTACGAATAGACTCACCTTCCAGTGGTTCACGCCGTGTTGCTCACAGAGCGTCGCGACGTCGCCCACGCAGGACGCCACGTGCAGCGAGAGAAGCTTGTCGAGTGGACATTTCTTCATATAGCCGTAGACACACCCAAGTTGCTTCAGGATGCTGTTGCACTCCTACAGCATCATTGCAGAATCGTAAGTTCGTATCTTGTCTGACCATCGATACGAGGAGAATGCAATCGCTACGTACCCGCTGAGACTGCGCTGCAGCAAAGCCCAAGTCCACCACGACACGCAGCCCATTCACCTTGCCGTCGTTCAGCTTTTGCTATTGCCACACGTTCACAAGTCGCACAACCAATCACTACCACATGTTCAACACCAATAGCAATAGCAATACAGCAGCTACATCATGGGCCGTCACGGCAGGCGTGTGTTACACGTGCAGATTGGGTAATGCAACGTACGTATTGCTCGACACGCTGCATTTTGGTGCGCTCCATCTGCTCGTTCTTCTGCTCGTCTGTCATGTCGAGCTGTTGTTCGCTGCGGATTTTGGCGCGCTCGTGCTTCTTGGTCGCGAGCTGCTCGTCTTTCTTGGCGCGACGACTCAAGCGCTTGGCGGCCTTGCGCTGCTCTTTCGTCAGCTTGAGAGAGTTCTGTCTTGTGCGAAGAGCACTAGTACAATTACACGCATTCGCGCTGCCAGTGGTGTATGGCGAGAGGTATGTGTACGCGCCAGCAGCTCCGAGTAGGACGCTGATCGCGACAACACCCCAAGGAATTGGCGTCCATTTCATGCTTGTCAACTGCAGTACCAACTCGAATGAGATGAAGCAGTGCAAACTTTATCAGTAACGCACACTTGTAAGATCTTCAGAACTGTACACCAACGCACTTTATGGTATTCAACAATTAACAGATACTGCTCGTCATTGGGTATAATCTGCTGGCGAGCCATTTTTTTTGGCGGCAACAAAACCAATTTCTGTAACGAGTGAGCGAAGTGGTGGCAGTCTCTGATCATCATCATTGGTGACGATTGCAGTGGAGCAGCCACCGACGATGGTCACGACGCTGCGCCTGGTGAAGAAGAAGAAAGACAAAAGCGAGCGCAATGGGGCGAAGAAGCGTCCGCGCGCCGGGAGCATTGGCGCCAGCAGTACCAGCGCTGACGCTGCCGCCGCCGCATCGAACGACCCGCTCGAGCGCCTCGCCACCTTCCGCGAGCGCATGTTCGACATGAAGCACGACGAGAAGCTCTCGCACTCGTATGCATTGAGTACGAATCCAGAAGACGTGGTGGTGCTCGCCAAGCTGAAGAAGAGTAAGGATGGCAGTGCATCGTCGTCCAAGAAGAAGCGCAAGACGATGAGCATTGGTGGCTTTGGTGATGACGACGACGAGGCGATGCCTCGGGTCGGAGTCAAGAAGGCGTTGTCGTTGACTACGAAGAAGAAAGGGGAGAAAAAGACGTCTAAGAGCGATTCGTCATCTTCTTCTTCTTTCGCTTCCGCTACTGCTGTGACTGTGAAGAGCAGCACTGTCAAGATCCCTGGAGGCGCTGCCAACCCAGTGAAGAAGAGCGCGTTTGGTGGCGAAGGCAAGCAGCATTCGTCCAGTATTTCTGCGCAGACCACGATGCAAGTGGGCGGCAATTTTCAGAAATGGCAGCGGCAGCAGAACAGTAAGGTGTCGTCGTCTACAACTATAAGCTCAGTCAAGCCGAAGAAGAAACAGATAGGCGCATCCGCAGCATCCTCGTCGACTCCACTGGGGGCAACTGCGTTTGAATCTGTTGGTTCTCGATCGGTCTTGCCTACTGCCGTCGTGACGCAAGACCAGTTGGCGATGTTTGAAAACGTGCTGTCGCTTGAAGATCCGCTGGAGAGGGCGATGCAGGCCGTGAAAGAGAAAATGGCGGAGAGCAGCAGCAGCAGCAGCAAACGTGACAAGAAGGAGAAGATGAAGGAGAAGTCGAAGACGAAAGAGGAGGAGAAGATCAAGAAGACGAAGGAGGAGAAGGAGGAGAAGATGGAGATAGACGAGGAGGAAGAGCCAACGAAGAAGGTATCCAAGAAGGAGAAGAAGGCAAAGGTGCACGAGACTAACTCAACGGATGAGCATGTATCCGCAAAAGAAGAAACACAACAAAGTACCCAAGTAGCAGAGCACGCGAAGGATCCAGCACATGCTGCCTCAGGCTCAGAAGTTTCACCGCTAGCAACAGCAGCAGCAACAACAAAGAAGAAGAAGAAGAAGAGGAAGAATCGCAAGGCTGAGGAGGCTCTCTCCTCAGTGCAAGTGGACCAGTTTGACGCGAAACAAAGTGAACAAGCTCCACCTCTAGAATCAAAAGCAGCTGATACTCTCACAACCAAGGTGACAAAACGCAAACGTGAGGACGAGCAGCAAGAAGGTGTAGAGACGATGACCAGCAGCAGCACCACCATGGATGTGGAGAAGGTTAAAGCTGGTGCTATTGTTGATGCGAGCTCGCCGAAATCAACCGGAGATGTGGTGAACGCTGCTGGACCAAGTGCCGGATTAACTGCAGCGCAAAAGAAAAGGGAAAAGAAAAAGAAGAGAGAGATGAACAAGAAAGCGCAGGGCAAAGCCTCCATTTCCGAGGCGGACACTGCTTCAGTACCAGACACAACAGCACCTGCGGTACCTTCCCTGCCGTTGCCGTCAGTAGCTGTTCCACCCTCCAAGTCGAAGGTTGTAAGCAACACAACGCCGCTAATTGAGTCAGATGAGGAAGACGAACAAGCACTGAATACAAAAGAAAACGTCAAATCATCAGATGCGAGGCCCACAGCTCAGCAGCAGCAAAAGGAGGAAGAAGCAACGCCAGCAGTTTCAAGCGATCTAAAGAAGTTGTCAACGAATTCAAGTGCGAAGCTAGTCGCAGTACCTAACGGCAAGCGTCAGAAAGTGGAGAAATCTGTTCCAAAGCCCACTCGCCCCGTCTCGCATGTCGGTGACATCAAGAAGAAGAAATCGGTCACAACCATTTCCACCAACCACCTGCAGCCGCTCGATTTGACTTCAAATGAGATGGACTCGGACAAATCAGGCAATGAACTGGACCATGACGAAGCAAGCGAAATCGAAGACGAATTCTCCGATACCAGTGGCAGCGAGTCGACGCCTTCCTCCCAGAAGCAGATTTTCTCGAACCTAATTGACGAAGCCGCGCGGCAGCAGTGGGATTTGCTCGAGGTCGGTCGCCTTGTGAAGCTCTTCGCGGGCCAGTGGGGCCATAAGAAGCAGAAAACCGCGCGCTTCTTGCGCAAATTCTGTCCCGAGCTCGTGAACGTGGACTTTCTGGAAGGCCTGGGCGTGAGTCTGGGGCCGGAAAATCTCGTCAAGATCTTTGCGCGCGGCTCGGGCAACGCGGTCGTGCTCATGAACAAACTCGCGTCGGCGATCGAAAATGGCGATCTGAACGTGCGCGACAGCGCGCTCCTCAACGTTGTTGCCAAGCGAGTGCGCGCGATGGCGACGAACCACGAAGTGCTCGAGTTCCTTGTGCCGCTGCTCGAGAGCCTCTCGACCGTACGCGACGTGAGCCAGCTGCTCAAGCACATCTGCCAGCACTGGCACGTGGACCGCACGGCGTCGCTCGTGCAGCAGATCCTGCTCACGGCGGTGTTTGACGACCTGGACGGTAACCAGGACGAGATCTTGAAGGATCTCCCACAGCTTCGCAAGAAACTGGACTTTCCGAGTCGTCTCGACCAAGAGGACGCCGACGAGAATGGCAACTTGAAGGGCTTGATCGCGAACGAAGACAGTGACCTGGGCGAAGAGAGTGGCGGCGGCTCGGACTACGAAGCCGCCGAGGATGCACTTGGGGAGATCCACAGCGAAGATGAAGATCACGAAGATGATGATGAAGATGAGGACGGAGAGTCCTACGAAGGGGAGACGGACTCAGAAGAGGAGCGCGAGGCCCTTCGCGCGCACCAACAGCAGCAGCGCCCCACGCGCCGCAGCCGATTCATTCTCGACGAAGCCGATGAGGACACCGATTTCGGTGAGGACGATGACGAAGAAGAAGAGCTAGAGACGGAAGACGAAGGAGAGCACGGGTTTGATGGTGCTGCTGCGCGAGGAGGAATCGGACGTGCGCGAGGGAACGATGGCAATGACAGTAGCAGTAGTAGCGACAGCGACAGTGAAGACGAGACGTGGCGCAGCAAACCAAAGAGCTCCTAGACAACCATCCCTACGCTATGACAGCGAAGCACATTGGGTTATGAAAGAGGGTGAATAGACACACATGTAGACAAAGAAGAACAGACAAAGAGGAGCACACGCAGTTTGTCATAGAAACTCATTCAAAGAATTATACAGATATGCACGGAATGTAATACGGTGTAAAGGGGGTCGCCGCAAGCATCTTCCTCATCTTGATTCAGCCAATGATCCTGATGCTTAGCGGAACTTCCTGCCGCGAACGTACGCCAACGCGCGTCGGTCGAGGCGTTTGGTTTTCTGGATTGACGCGGCCGAGGGCGACGGGTGGTGGTTGTAATCCGCGATCGAGTGATGCATCGACATCGATTGGCACGAAAGCTCCTCTTCGTCGTCGCCAAAGCCATTCTACATGCACAAGTTTTGGTCCACGGCGGGAGAGTGAGCCGAGAGCTCACACAGCCAGAAAACCAAAATACCAAAATATCAAAACGCCCCACGTACCCAGTCGTCTTCCGACGCGACCATCGAGTGCAACGAGTACAGCGCCAGCGCCATCTGGAACCACTGTACCACGAGCTCCGAGCCCAGGAACACAGCCGAGAGACACTGTTTTAACAAAGAGTAAGTATCACAAACGTTAGAACGCAAGTCCATGAGCTAGCGTCGACTTGACAAGATTGCACAAATACTTACCTGAGCAGCGAGCGAAATGAAGAAGATCGGGCTGCAGAGGTTGCTGGTCTTCAACGCCGAAATGATGAATGACGCCAGCAGCAATTCCGCACCTATTCAAAGAATAACCACACATCAATGTTAGTCACAGTATCAAAGACAGAGCAATAAATAAGTGGACACCAACCAAATTCTCGTTCGTACCGTTCAGATCGAGCAGGAAGCTGTGGTGCGAGATGCCTTCGACCAAAAACACGAGCGGCAAGATGATGCGGAACGTCGTGACCATCGCCGTCGGGCCATTCGTGCAGAACAGTTGCACTAAGAATGCGTACCAAAGACACACAGGCGCCCAGGGAGGAGCCCACGGGAACACGTACTGCACCAAGAAGGGGAATGCGTACAGGAATGCAAAGCAAAAGCCAATGTGACGATGCGTCAAGATCGCTCGGAACGCGACCCGGTGGATCCGAATGAACCACGACGCGCCATGGAGCGAGAGCAGCAGCAGCACACTGAACACCACTGCAGTCACCGACTCGACGTGGTAGAGCGCAGTGCCAATGGCTCCCTTGATGTTCAAGCGGCTCGAGATGCAGCCATACGCACTGCGGAAGAGCCCAATCACATACTGCACCAGCGCCACAGCAGCGGACCACATTTTGCCCATGAGCTCACTGACACCATTCAGGCGAGATACCACCGGCGTATCGAGTACTCCAGTGTCGAGATCTGATATGTCCGAGACGTCAAAGCTCTCACCCTTTGAACGTGGCGGCGAGTCGCGCTTCTCTTTCCTCTGCTTGCCGCTGTTGCCCTTCTTCTTGTCTGCTGCCTTGTCGCGCTTGCTGCTGTTTTTGTCTTTTCGATGTGGCTGTGATGGTGGTGGCAAAGGCTCCTTCTCTTTCACCTGTTTCTTGTCCTTCAATTGCCCGCTGTTACTGGCTTCGTCAACTTGCGTGGGCGGCTCGGATGGCGAGATTTCTTCATTCGGAGGCGTTTCTGCGGCTTTGCGGTTGGTATGTGAGCTTTTGTGCTCTGGCTTCTCCTCTGAAGCAGTCTTTGAGCCTCCACTCACGATCGCAGCACTTGCACCTGCCTGTTGTTTCTTGCTCGCCGTTGCTGGCATCACTTCTGTAGCTCCAGTACTTGCCTCCAGAGTACCAGTGTGTGGTGTGTCTGCACCCTTCGCTTTTTGCACCTCAGTTGTCGGTTTCTCAGACTTTAGAGTAGCAGCGGCACGAGGAGAGGCTTCACGTTTCTGCGAAGATGGTCCGGCTGGTGCCTCTGTCGGTGCCTGGGCAGTACCACTTGGCTTGGACTTGGATTCCGAACTCACTTTCGTAGCGTTGCTCTCTCGAGCAGACTGCTTGTTGAGCTGCTTCGGCGATCTCTTCCCCTTGGAAATCTCCAAATCACTCGAATCAGTACGCTCAAGAGTGCTACCTGTAAGTCGGGGGCCTTTGGCTGGCGCAGACTGCGAAACGCTGCCTCCAGAAGTGCTTTCAGAGTCTTTTGCTCTGCGAGTGCGAGATTTACCTTCTCGGAGCTCGTTCTTTGAAGTCGGCGCACTCAAATCTGTCGTCTCCACTTCATCCAAGCTTTGAGGTTCTGCGTTCGGTCGTTGCTGTTGTTGTTGTTGTTGTTGTTGTAGACCGCCAGTGCTGCCGCTTTCTTTCGGTTGCTTCTCGCGGTAGACTTGGCGACGCGTTGTGCCAACTGATGCTCTCTCCACTTGGCTGCTGCGTGGTTGACGCTCCTTCTTTGCAGGGCGAGCAGTGCTACTCTTCTCACTCTTATCGCGGGTCTGCACTTTTCGCGAGTCCGGAGAAGTCTTGCTCGGACTCTCCCCAGAATCTGACACAATCACAAATTCTGCCGAGTCGCTCGACTCGTAATCTGCATCACCACCAGCTGCAGTTGGGGTTCCGGCATTTACGCCGCTATGGTAGCTCTCAACACCACTGCGGTTGGGACAGAACCCACCACTAAGATTGTTTTCCGCACGCTTCTTGAATCGAGAGGAAAAAGCGCTCTTCGTATCTGAAGAAGAAGAAGATAATGCTCCTGGAGAACTCCGAGGCGCCGCAGCTGTCGGAGAAGGGTTGGACGACTTGAGGAGCTGCGGCGCAGTTGCGCTCTTGACCTGACGGTGCTCCGCACGGCCCGAGCTCGCAGGCGACGCGATCATCTCTCGGTAACTCGTTGGCGACATGGCCGATAAATCCGAGAGCGCACTCTGTTTCTTCTTTTCAAAGAACCCACGCTTCTGGCTCGAGAATTGCTGGTGTTGCTGAGCTTGATTCACAATTCCTCCACCCAATTCTTGATGCGTCGGTAACGGCTTCCCCTTTTTGGTCCTCGCTTGCACGTCCACTTTCATGGATTGGATCTCCTTCACGCCGGCCGATCCGAATTGCGGCTGCTCGTGTCCATGGCGGCTGAAAGTGTCGCTATTAGCGTTCATCTTCATCGAGTGCGAGTTGAGCTCTGCGAGGTCCGGATTCGTGACCATTGCTTGGCGTTCGTTCGACAGCAGCTGCGGGTTGTTGCTCGCACCAAAGACATCGGGCGTGAGGTGCAGCGATGGCAGCGGAGAGTTTAGACTCGAGCTAAACTGACTTGACGACGAGCGGAACGCATCACTCACCGCAGCAGGCGCCGAACTCGTCGCAAACGCACCAAACGGACTGCTGCTTGCATGGCGGAACTGCGGCTGCTGGTGCGGTTGTTGCTGCATTCCGCTGCTGTCGCTCGAGCCCATCAAGCGACTCGATAAATAGTCTCCTCCGAGACCAAGTCTGGGTGGATCCATGTCGGGGCCACTCAACCCAGGTGGAGCTTGGAAGACACGTCTTGGCGGGTTTGATGGAGCTGGAGCAGAACCGCCCGACGACGATGGCCAATTGCGGGACACGCCACTGGTGCTACTGCTGATAGCGCTGTTGCTTTGAGCGAATGGTGACGCCATATCGCTCTGTGAGCGGTTGTAAAAGGAGCCCGCCGCCCCTGATGCCGCTGACACACCGCGACTGAATGGGTTGCCCCCGATGGGACCGCTGCTGCTGGAAGCACTGCTGCTACCAAAGATACTGACATCTGCTCGTAGCGCGCTTTCATTTTCACTGCGCGCTTCGCTTCGAAACGTTCCTTTCCCATGCAAACACGATCAAGTAAAATAAAAAAGGTAAGTGCCAAACGTACCCAAATTGAAACTTCCACCCAGCATATACAACGCGTCTTCCTTACTCGCAAAACCGAAAGGTCCGATGCTCGCGCTTGAAGTGTCCGTTGCGCCACCACTGTAGTCGGACGCGCGTGGCTGGTGGATCTCGCCGCCGAGATCCGACAATAGAAAGCTGCCACCTTGGCGCAACGACGACGAGGACGCACTGACAGGCGCGCTAGTCAGCGACGAGCTCCCCAGCGAACTCGTCGCTGTGCTAATGCTGCCAGTCATCGGCGTCGATGTAGCAGTCGCATTCGCAGAGGGTGATGCGTTCAAGTGGAGAAACGAGGGCGAATTGCTTCGATGGAAGCCGGTGCCCGTCAGCCCCGCCGCTGCGGTCGGCGTGCGACCGCCAATGGGGCCAAAGCTCCCCACAGGAAGCATGCTGTAGTCACACAAGCATATGCACACACACAAGCTTGGGCTGAGTCATGGGGCAACACACACACGCACAAACCAACAAACAAATACATGGAAAAGGGTTGAAAAGCAAAGCATACGCACCTTCGCTTGGGTGGCGAGTCGTCCGCGATGCCGTTGGGCAAAAAATACGCCATCGCGTTGTCCTCGTCCGAGTCGCTGCCGCGGTGCATCGTGATTTCCGCGGCGCAGCTCGTCTCGTGGGTGCTCGCTCGCTGACTGAATGAATGGATGGATGGATCGCGCTTACTTGCGGCGCGCGCTCTCTCTCGGTCTTGATCTGCTCTCTCGCTTCGTCCGGCGTAAACGACTCTGCGCGCGGAACCACCTCCCAGAGCAACACAAACCAAAAAACGCCAGCACCAAGATCGATCGAGCAGTCACAGCGTGGATCACTAATTTACCAATATAGCCAGTCATAATATAATAACTAAATATATGAACCAATATTTACGTATCTACACTAAATGAATGCATTATGGACAGCAAATAGACTGCACTCTAAGGATAAATAACTTGCACTGCTAAAACAGTGCATTCGTACATTGATCGAACCAGTGATATATTTACACCTGAAAAATGTATTGAGCGTAAAAAAATGCACTGATTGCATGTAACAGCGATCTCAAATTTGTGTTGGCAAAGTAGAAACCGTTGGGGGGGATTAATTTGTTGACTAATGGCAACAGAAAACACGCCAACGTCCGGATCTTCGTGAAGTTTGGTTTGGTGACTTTGCGAAACCAAACCAGACGGTCGTGTATCAAGCGTTTCTTGGACGCTGCTGCAGTTTTGAGTGTGCATGATGTTTCTCACTCGATAATGGAAGATCTTCCGAATGCAAATTCGAAAGAGGCTCGAGAGGGTTCATCTTTTGCATGTTGGTTGATTTGGAGGGAGGGGCTGAGATCTATGATTTTTGTGGGGGTTCTTTTGAGTGTCCTGTTGCGCAACCGACCGTTGCTTGATACGGGACAAGGTACTGGACAATCAACGCATGCATGTGCGGGAGGGTGTGGTCACTGCAAGAGAGAGAAAAACCAAGAGCGCGAATCATGCACGCATACAGACAGGAAGAGCTACTTGGAGTGCGGTCGCTGTGGTTTTGGGCTGTTTGACGTACAACAACACAGATAGCAGATAAACGTCAGTCAAACGATACACCAGGATGCTGGCAGCATCGAATGCAAGAATGTTCTCTCCTTACCATACTAAATAATTTGGCTGGTTCGTCTCCTGGACACTGAGCGAGGCAAGCTGGCTTTGAAGCTGGTCAAGCTCTACATTTACTGCACAACAAACAGTCCAGGTCCAGCCAGTCACAAGTTAGGAGAATTCCACACACTCGAGAACAAACGCAAACGTCAACCGCGCAGCAAACTTACCTGGAACAACTGGTCGGAAGCCAGCGCTCTGCGAGGTTGAGCGCATCTTTCTTCGGATGGTTTCCTGGTCTAATTCGGAGCACTCAGTGAAGTTGTGCTTCGTATTAGAGACATCGGTCTCCATATCTAAAGTGACTTCGGTTCGGCAGAGCGGGCACGAGATATGGTTCCAGAGCCACTTGTCGACACAGCAGGCACTACACAAGCACGCAACGATGAGTCAGTTGTTCAGAGACCAGTCAAGCCATCCTTTCAAATGGCTACACAGTGGTGGTGTGGTGATCATCCACGTACTGGAAAAAGTGCTGGCACGGAAGAGTCACAATGTGATCCCCGATTCCGTATCGGATCTGGCAAATCGTGCACTCCTTGTCGATTTCATTCGCAGTTCCAAGCGCCAGCGGGAGCTGGTATCGAATCTCCACGGGTAGACCTCTGTGCAAGCAGACAAACATGCAGCGGTCAACTCCTTGGTTCATCAAGCACTAGGAAGAGAGAATACGCGACTTACTTCTCTTCTTCGAGGAACGGACTGAAGCGCTCAAAGTCCGGACTGCTGCTTAAACCATTGTCTCCGAGCATGAGCTCTCGGTACACTTCCTCTTTCGACAACTTGTAGTCATCGTCGTCCTTGTCAACGCTGATTGACACGAGAGTAAAAAAATTGATCAACAAATGCACGTATAGCAACAAGAATTTGAAACAGTCCATCCAGCTAACCTGTTGAAGGAGCGTTCCATGGACGATAGTTGACTGAGTTCATCGTCGCTGCTGCTGAACGGAATACATCAGAGAGATCAGAGAGAGAGAGGGATGGTCAGTTTCGCAATTAAAAAAATTGCACGCGCAATCACAAATTGTACCTTGAGCAAGAGCTGAGGATCCCGCACTCGCTTGATCTGGACATGTACGCTCCCGACTTGGAATTCAGATAATCCGATTTGACGCAGTCTTCGATGTTGCGTTTTCGCATACTGGTGCTTCGTTCCATGCGTCTCTTCATGATGCAGTCCTGGAGCACAGCTCGCGCGCAGTTCACGAGCGGGTCTTTCTTCAAGTACGACGTTGGCGACGCATACGAAGACGATGCAGTCGACGCAAACGAGTTTGCAGGTGACGATAGAGTGCGATCTTTCGGTGGCGAATAGACGTTTTCAGCAAAACTAGTGGGGAGTGGGGAAGAGTTGTTGGTGTTGGGCGTCTCGACGCGGCTGTCAAAGCGCAAAATTGGTTGGGAAGCCACGGTCGTGCGTGAGCCAGCAAAGCCGTGCGATGAACTGCTAATGCTGGTGAACCGCTCTCGTACTTCTTCAGGGATTGGACGAATAGCTCGCGGTGCATACAGAGACGCTCGTCTCGGCTGCGTGGTTGTCGTCTTGCTGCTTTTCTTCTCTTTTCTGCCCACTTTCCGTTTGCTTGGTCCCAAACTCCACGCGATCTCAGATTGTGATTGCCTGTCCATGGCGCTGGTAGCAGAGGTGCTGCTGCTGGCTGTGGATCGGGCATATCCGGATGATGACGAAGATAAACCGAATTGACTGGGGCTGCTAGACGGAAAGGCGGAAGATGGTGAGGGAGTCAGCGATGTTGAGATTTTTTTCTTCAAAGCCGTCGCATCCCTTGTAGTGTGAACACTGCTGCTACAGGTCGTTGAGGAGCGCGACAGCGACGCAGTAGACATTTTCTTTCTTGTGGTCGACGGAAGCCCTCTCGCTGAAATCATGCTCGACGAAGCCGAGAAGAACTTTGGCGAGGGCGACGACACTCCACTGCTGCTGCAGCTGCTACTAGGCGACGATGACGAAGAGGAGCCACTTCCGCCTGATGTAGAGGATGAGGCAGACCACATTCCTCCAAAAAAAGAGGAAGCGGCTGCCACCGCGTATTGCTCACCGCTTTCTCTTGGTGCTGCCGCTAACCCCGCTCGACTGCTCGTAGTGCTGGAGCTCGCTCGCTTCTGCCATCTCAGGCTCTCTGATGGAGAAGGAGACAGCGATGACGAGAATGACGACGCGGTGGTGGCGGTAGAACCACTAGAGAAAGAGTGCTCGGCACCACCATGGAGTCCGTGGCTCACGCTGTCCGACGAGGACGAGATGCTGCCGCTTTTACCACTCCAGCGCCACCACTGGGAACTGTCGCCCCCGCCACTGCTGACTGCGCCAGAGCGGCCGTCACTGCTGCTCTTCAGGTCCATGCTTCAAAATCGAGGAGGGGAATGCGCTTACGGGTGCTATAATAAGGACATAAAACGAGACCGACAGATTAGATTAGCACCACGCTGTCACTGCCAAGCTCACAAGCGCGCACGCCGCCTTCCTTTCCCATCGTACCGCAAAAACGAGATATGCCTTCGCCCCAACAACAAAACGCGTCTGCTTGTCTGTCCGTCCGCTGGCCTGACTTTCTCGAAATGTCGTCGATCTATCTATCCACAGAACATACACAGACACCCACATATTATTGTCAGTCAGCATAACGTCATTCATTCGACATGACATCAAATCGCCATATCTATCCACCACACACACCAGTAGAAAGACAGGGAGATCTCTCTCTTTTTTCATATCCACAACATATACACAGTGACGAGCAAGACCCAAAAGATCGCATCAGCGCTTCCCCATACAAACAAACGTATCCATATCCACATACTCATCTAAACGCAGACACAAACACAGACATCCACGTACCGCTTGCTATACGCCGCCGCCGTTCGTTGTCTCACCGTACGTTTGCGAATGTGAGCGAGTGAGCGTGATGGAAATAGGAACAAAGGCTCTCTACAGCATTCACCAACTCTCTCTCTCACAGACACACGCGCACGTCTTCTTCTTCTTCTTCTTCTTCTTCTTCTTCTTCTCTCGTCCTTCGCTTCCGGTCCTTCCGACGGCCTCGTACTAGTAATGCGGAGGTGGAGGGCGGATGCGAGGGTCGGTGGATGCGGGCTGCCTGCCGGATTCAACAGTGAGCGTTTGGTGTTTTTGCTTTTTGCAAACACACAAACACCGCAGCTGCTGTTGTTGTTTGTTGCGAGGGGCGGCTCTGCTTTCGAGACTGCTCACTCGCTCGCTCGCTCGCTCGCGCTCGGGATGGATGTTCCAACGACAAGCACAAAGCAAGCAAGCAGGGGTGGGGCTGGTATTTTGGGAAGAAAGCAAGGACCGGACACAACGCCTTGTGTGTGTGTTCTTGTGTGCTTGCTTGCTCTGGGTGGCACAATCGCTTGTGGCTTTGCGCATACTTTGGGAACTTTGTGTGTGTTCTTGTGTGTTTTCGTTGTGTGTGTGTGTAGCAAGTGAGGGAAGCCAAAAGGAGCAGTATAAAACAGTCGAGGTGAACTTGGCCTTACTGAAACCAAGTGAAATGGAGGACTCACTTGTTCTCGTTTTTAACAAACGTTTCCAAACAGGCAACAAACTCAAGAACAAGCCCAAGAAGCAACCAAAGCAAGATCGATCGATGGATCTGCGCAAGCTCAGGTTGCTGCATGACCTTGTGGCTGCTTTCTTCTTCGCTTCCATTTGTATCGACTTGCGAGTCGATACAAAAAACTTAGAAGCGAAAAAGAAGAAAGCCTGTGATCCGGACTGACTGACTTGACTGGCGCTCACCACACAAACCAAAGTCAAGCGAATTGGGCCTGCTATCGGTGAGGGAGATGCGCCGTCGCCACCCTCACGTCACTCACGTTTGATTGTGTTTGTGCGGGAGATCAACTGACGAGGCCACCAGTCGATCGACGTGAGCACGCACGTGGCGTCAAGATCGCATTTCCATGATAGCGAATATGACGAAATCACCGGTGCGAAGAAGGAAACCTTGCTGGCAACTGTGTCAGCGACTTCACGCAATCTCTAGTTGTAGCCTTGCTACTGCAGTTAACGGTCCTCACCCACCCACATCCACATGAGGGAAACGGAAGGTGTTGGATCTCTAGGTCACGCTCAAGTTCAAGAAGACAGTAGCATGATACTCGGAAGCTCCCTATTACAAACACATCACTCACTCAATGCCTTTTGCCGCTGACTCATTTGGTGCAAGGGTGCAGGATCATTCATCCATCCCTGCATATCCATTGCTTGTTTATAGTCTCTATCATCCTTTCTTGTCAGGTTAGTTGTCCATCAATAGATTGTCAACACCACGCGCACAAATCAATCAAGCATATGCAAATGTGTCAAGCCTTCGAATCGGTACGACCCACGTTGTTCCCTCTACTTCGACAGCTCCCATGGTTGCCAGAGGTTCTCGCCGCTCTTCACCGACTTGAGCGTCGACGGAGGCGCGACCGCGAGGCCCGTGATGTCGATCTCGTCGTCGTCTTCGTCGTCGTCCTCGGCGCTCTTCGCCTCTTCGTCCGAGGGCGAGGAGCTGCCGAGCCGCCGGTCATCATCATCCACGCTGAAGCTCACGATGTCGTCCGAGATGAAGCTGTCGAAGAACTTGCCGTCCGCTGGGCTCTTGGAGGTTGCGCTCTGCTGCTGCTGGCTTTTCTTGCGGCCTGGCAGCTCATTCGGGGACGAGAGCATGTTCGAGTGCGGACTGCCAAAGCCGCTCTCATCGTCTCGCGCATTCGTGCTGGAAAAAGACACGAAGCTGTCGTTCTGCTGCCGCGCAACATTGCGCGGCTCGCTCTTATGCTTGCGCAGCTTGCCCTCGTGGTTCATGGTGTTCGCGTCCGTGGACACGCTGCCAAAGCTGACACCGTCGCTGGCGTCGCCGTCGTTGTAGAGCAAGAAGCTCTCTCTCTGGTACGGCTTGTTCGCGTTGATCTCCTTGCCGTGTTGTGGCTGCGAGGAGAACTTGCCCGCCTTCGGACCGTCTGTGTTGGACGTCTTCGCACGCTGCGATGGGCGAGCAGGCAAGTAGTCGTTGAACGTGTCATACGCGTCCGGCATCTTTGAACCGGAGATCGTTTTCCTCCCAGCTCCAGCATTCGTTGTGGACTTGGGCTGATTCAGCGTCTGCTGCTGTCCGCGCTGCTCCTGCTGCGCGCGTAGCGTCGTCGATCCGGACGCCGGGATCCAGCTGTGTCGTCGCTCGAACGCGGACGGCCGCTCCGAGTGGTTCGCAAACGCGTCGATCGTGATCGAGCCTCGGATGTAGTCCATGTCCGAGCCCGTGACGGGCTCCGCGCCGTCGACGACAAAGTTGCGCACGAGATCAAATGCGTGCCCGCCGCAGAGCGGGCATTTCGGCGCGTTCGAGAACGCCCAGGATGCCAGCAGGTTCATGAACGAGCGCAGCGCCTTGACGCGGTAGTTGACCACCGCCGGGTTGCGCGACGAGAACACGTGCTTCTTGGGGAACTCGAAGCGCTTGATGGAGAAGAGGTAGTTGAGGCAGCCGGGGCACGCGTCGCCCTCATCCTCGGCCTCTTCAAAGAACTTGATGAGTTTTCCACGCAGCGCCAGGAACTCCGAGTAGCGGCGCAGCACCTCCCACGTCTGGCCGTTCGCCTGAAAGCGGCCCGCCAGCCGGTAGAACGTGGTGCCGCCCTCCTTCGTCACGGCCGAGAGCAGCCAGATGCGCAGCGTGCGCTCCGCGTCGTCGCGCATGTTGAGCATGTCCATGCTCATGCGTGGCAGCTCTGCCAGCGATCCGCGCATCATCTTGGCTGTGTGTGTTGTACCTGCGGAGCAGGTTGGGGGGAATATGTATACGCAAAGCAGGCAACTGCGCGCTTGCTTGCTTGTTGGTTTGTTTGCTTCTTTGCTTTGCGCTTGGCTTGGCGTTGGCCGATCTTGATGTTGTGAGTGGAGTCTCCTGCTTGTCTGAAAGCAAGTCAGTTTGAAGCTTAGCTCGTTTTCTCTCTCTCGCACAGTCTCTCTTCGGTATCTCTATGGTGAATTGACATCCGAATAGAGCGCTGTGCGCGGTACTCCCTCGCTCGGTTGTAACAAACGCGCCAAGTTGACCTTGTTCAAACAACAAAGGATGTTCCGACAATCCAAAAATTGCATTTATATCCCATATTGTGGCAGTAATCCTTAGTCTTTACAAGAAACTACAGAACTATTTGCAGATAGATTGTGGCTGTATCTGTCTTCTCCAAAAGTGATTTGTTCTGAATATATTTTTAAGTCAGTAATGTTTACGAAATATATTTTAAATTAGTTCTCACAACAGCTGGGCTGTCATCTGATGTACTGAACTAACATATATTTATCCCATCGCTTTTTCTTCCACAGTCTCTACTGTTGCCAAGTTGTTGCATCGCATCTGGGAAGCACAACTCTGCGTTGCTAATATTTCGGCGCACCACATGAGCATTTGCAAACTCCGTCTCTTGTTGAGAAATTGGCTCTTAAAGTTGGACGATTGTGGCATGTTTCATGCCATTCGCGTGTGCGCGTTCGATTTTGAATTGTAGAACGAAGCCGAGAGTAAAAAATCCCCCATCCCAGTCGCTCGGGTGCACCAATAATCCAGCAAAAGATTGCTGCGAGTCAAAAAGGCTACAGTCCCCAAACGCATCTGCGTTTGTCACCAACGCCAGTTTCAGCTTTGAATCATGCCCAACACCACCAAGATGTTATGAGGAGGCGAATGAACCAAAATTCAAACAAGCCGTCTTCTCTGGCCACATCCATCCATGCGGCCTTGCGGACCTGCGGATCGTTCCGGCCGTAATTCGTTGGCTGGCCCTGAATTGTTTGCTTTCGGCTTTTGTTTTGGTGTGTTGTGTGGCTGGCTTTGGTTGGCCCGTTTATTAGGAAAAACTATCCAGATCTCCAACAGCGCGTCCGTGCGTGGCCGTCTGGTGCACTGGCCACAAGCCTCAAAAAATTAGTCCCCAGCCCGCCTTTTCATCCAATCACACGCGTGTATCGTGACCCCATCATCGCAGTCTCACCTGCCATCATCCCACCTCACTTGCTTTCAGTATGGTCAGCCGGTACCAGGTAGCGAAGGACGGACCACCCACACAGTAGGACGTTTCGCTGCTCAGTTCGGTCAGTCGAATATTCAGAACGCATCATCGTCCTCAGTCCGCCTCTCCTCTCGGAGATCTTTTTGTGTGTGCGAGAGCGAGCGAGTGCACACCATTCACACACACACATAAGTTGCGCACAGCCCCAAGCAACCACCACCACAATCAAGTTGCGCACAAATCCCAGCAAGCACGACAACAACTTGCGCACAACTCCAGCAAGCACAGCACGCAAGCAGCTCATCATTGCCACATTTGACACCTCACACACACAGCAACTGACAAATAGCATACACGACGCAATGGACCGCTTTAGCTACTCGCGCAACGGCGACAACGGACTGGTGGACCACACGTGCCAGGTGCGCGTGCAGATCCCGTCGGTGGAGACCGTGGGCAAGCGCGTGTTCTACCACGTCCGCGTCACGAACGTGGAGACGCGACAGAGCTGGGAGGTCTCGCGCCGCTTCTCCGAGTTCCTCAAGGTGCGCAACGACCTGCTCGCGTATTTCAAGGAGCGCGAGGGCAAGAAGTGCCCCGGGTGCGTCAACTACGAGAAGGTCATCCGGCTCTTCGAGTTCCCGCGCAAGCACGTGTTCACGAGCGTCTCACCCGTCGTTCTCAACTACCGCAAGGTCGCGCTGCGCTCCTTCGTGGCGCTGCTCGCGAGCCACACGTTCACGGCCAAGCCAAAGTGCCCGACCTGCAGCGGCTTTGCGTTCACGGTCGTCCAGGATTTTCTCACGCAAGAGCTTAAGGCCGCGCCACCGGCCGGTACGGTGCTCGGTCCAGATGATGTCGCGGTCTCGAGCGACGCGATCCGCGAATCCATCGATGTGAAGAAGTTCATGGAGAGCCACCCGGTGGCCAAGCTGCGTCCAGTCGACAGCAACGGCAAGTTCACAGTCACCCCTGCAAAGCACAAGCAGCACCACGCAAGCAGCAAGCAGAAGCCAAAGGCCCAGCAGCCACGAATCAACACCAAGCGCGCCGCGGGTGACGACACCGTCGACCTGCCGTCGCCGCCGCACTCGAGCACGGGCTCGTCGTCCGGCTCGTTCAGCAGCACGTCATCGCCGGCTGCGGCGCCAGTGCCAGTTTCTGTCGCTCGCCAGAGCAAACAGCAGCCATTCAAAGCCAACGATCCTGTCGATGATGATGGCAGTGAAGATGGCGAAGGCTCGTTCGTGTCGTTCACAGCGCCGACTCGCGCGAAGCGGAGCTCCTCGCGTCTTTCCGCACGAAGAAGTCGTGGCATGAGCGGAGCGTCCGCCGCTGCTGCAGGCGTCCCCGCGGGCATCGTGCTCGTGAACACGAAGAAGAGCGAGAAGAAGCGCCTCAACTTTTCACGCAAGCGCTCGTCCGTCGCGTCGCCACGTCACTCGATGGAAAGTGCCGGCGGCGATGGCAATGGCGACAACGACGATAACGACAATGAAGAGGAGGAGAACGACGAAGAGATCAACATGGACTTCCTCAAGACCGTCTCGATCTCCAAGTAGAAAGAAAATAACGGACAGAGATGGCGAAGCACCAGCAGTGGGCTTCGTGCGTCGTGGCCACACACACATAGCGTAGAAGAAGAAGAAGAGCAAGCACGAGAAAGAAATTGGATGGATGGCGGCATGTAAGTAATATTAAAATAACAACAAGTCACGCCACTACTGGAGACCTCCATGCATACACCATAGCCTGAAAGGGTCCGAACGCCATCTTCACAGCACGATTAGTAGCGGGCTTATATGCCTTGGTAGCGAGGCGCCTCAAGAATGGATGGAAGGATGGAAGGTTATCATAGAGGATGATGAACAAGTGGCGTCACACGTCCAACAGGATAAGAGCGCGTGTCTCACTCCAAACTAACTCGTTTTTGTTGATCCGGGAGCTTCAAGCGGCGCGAATAACGCACGCAAATCCCACGACTCTAATGGTCTGTAAAGAGTGGCATGGTATGGCTGATATGTACGCAGAGAGCAGCAAGGGCTTTGGCTTTGTCGAGTATGAAGACACCGC
>JALBZZ010000030.1:0-97024 GCA_038051095.1 Globisporangium irregulare
AAGTTTTGACGGTTTATTACGAATATGACCGAAGTGCGTCTATAGTTTTTCATATGGTCATTTTGGTAAAAATGGCTCCTGAATTTTTAGTTTTCTGTTTTGCTCACTTTTGATGGTTGATTTGGTTTTCTCTTAGAAACTTTTTCACATCCAAACTGCATTCAAATCTAGTGAGTGGATCAAAAGTTACAGTGCGAAATGTGAGTGCGTCTATAGTTTTTCATATCACTGTATGAAACAGACGCCAACCTACCGATATAAATATCGGTAGGTTGATGTGTAGACCTGTGTAACTAAATATGTAGATTAACAGGTGTACTTACAAAACCTAAATGACTTTGAAATGGCTACATTTCAACTGGCTCCACGAACTGACCATCACTCGTTGACAAATGAATGGCTACATTTATTCCGACTCTTTACTCCATGGACACGCTACAGGTACGCCAATGATGAATCACTACGTGCAGACTTCCACAAATCGGTACTGCATGCACTGCGCACTTCGTTCAACATCACACATCTAAGAATGCTACATCTCTAACTCTTGCACTGACGCTTGCTCTTCGCTCCTGCAACTCTCGTTTTTCTCGTCGTTGCTTCATAGCACCCTCAGTCTTCTTGCCTTTGGTCTACTCTCGTCGTCGAGCTTGTGGCGCTTGCTCTCTATCCCCGTAGACTCGGGCGTCGGTCTTGGAGTCACAGGCACTAGTGCTGGTGCACGTGTGCACTTTGGTGGTGGGAAACCGGATTCGGGTGTGGGTGCTCGTTCTCCTGCCACCTGAGATGCCTTTCTTCGGTGGTGACTGGCGTGACGCTTGAGCCGATGTCGGCGTCGACGTCGGATCTGAAGAGGGTGAGGCCGTGGGGATGGCCGTCGGTGCCGAAGTAGGCGTGGTCGTCGGGGTCTCCGTCGGTGTTACTGTGGGTGTGGCCGTGGAGGTCTCTGTTGGAGTCTCTGTTGGTGTTGTGGATGGTACGATTGTGGGAGTGTCGGACGCCGCGGACGAATTTGAACTCAAACTCAAACTGGAGCTTTGAGACTGCGAGAGCATTTGATGCGAGTGGATTGCTGCGACGAAGAGTGCACTGAACGTGAGTTGCTTGACAAGCTTCATGACGCGCATGGTTGAAATTGGTTCGCAGCTTGAGTGCCTGCGGCTGTCTCGGTCTTGGGACTCGCTTAGCTGGAGGTGTTTTGGAAAATGAAGAGGAGGAAGGGGTGTGGATGGAGGAGTTTGTGCAGGAAACGGAATAGGAGTGATTACTCTCAGTTACCTCCTCCAGTTAGCAAACATCACAATATCTCAGGAGTCAGGTAAACATAAACTTATCCAAGAGAGCTGTTGCCTTTTGGCAATTGCCACGTACTACAGCTGTAGCAAAACATCGCGGATAAGACCAAGAGGATCCAACAGATGCGAGTAGTATGCTATCACAAACGCTCACACATTACTATACTGTCTTACATCCCGAGCCGCTGGCGCTGGACGAGCAGGTGACTGATGTGGACTGCAACTGCAGTTATTTCCCTCATAATCAATGGACAACGTCCTCACGACCGCATTCTGATAAGTATCGCCCACGATTACACACTGACCGAGTTTCATTGCGACAGGTAACTCGTGGGAAGTCAAAGTCTTCACGAGGAGCAGAGACCTTCCTGCAAGATAACGACACTAGCAAGGATACTGAGAGGGCCAGGAAAACTAGTTTGGATGCATCTATCTGTCATTTTGAGCCAACGTCGATGCCAATAGCGCCAGAAGAATCCACTCTTCCTAGCATTAGTCCAGTTGGAGACAGCCGCCACTGAGAGGCATCTCATGTGTTGCTCCATTTGCCAGAGTGAGTTGCGGTTCTCTACACACATCTCCATTTAGATTCTGATAAAATTGGATTGCAAGATGCGCTAAAATGGTAAGCATATTTGACATCGAGAGCTTTCTATCTAATAAGTAGCCCACCACTTCTCGAGTTATTGACTCACTCAATTGGCCAAGCTCACTAGTCTTTGGAGCAAGCTAACCGAACTCTGTAGCATTGACCCATGAACAGCTACTACTCCGCTCTCCGCAATGCAGAATATGACGCGAACTTCGCCTGTTGCGGTGGGTGCTCGTCCTCCAAGCGATCCGACGGGTACCAGAAGATTACCACCGGCTCGAAGGTGTTCATCTGGGACGTGAAGCTCAAGATCGACCCCGCGCCCGTGTGTTTGCTCACGTTTCCCTACGACCCGGGGTTGAGCGAGCAGGTCGGAGAGCGACGCGTACGCAGCGGCCGCCTTGTCGGCACGAGCTACCCGATCGACCACGACTATGACTCGCTCTGCTGCGAACAGCGAGGCACGTGCTTGGCGCTGGATGAGAACGCCTCGGGGATGTGCCAATGTGTCAAGCGTTGGAGGTTCACGGGTGACCACTGCGAGTTCAGCAGTAAGCTCTATTTGTCCTTTGAAGGGTACCTATGCCTGCTAACTTTGACTGATAGGCTGACTCTGTGTGTAACTGGGTCTACTTTAGTCTACGAGACTGCAGCCATGAACAACACCAAGCTCTTCCCAGCGACGATTAATCTATCGGACGCGAAACTCATGCTGCCTGATCTGCGGGAATACCTGCTATCCTTCGACTATGCGAGCGCGATCCAGGCTTCGATGCATGTCAGTACTAGCATCTCCAGTACAAAATCAGAGGACTCTCTACTGGGAATGCTGGAAACCAATTCCTACCGTCAGTACAGCTGGGCCATGAACGTCTACTCCCTCGCACTCGCGGGCTTCTTCGCAATCCTCTTTCTCTTCCAAGTCTGCTGGAGCTTCTGCCGCTTCTCCTGTGGATGCCGGAAGCGAGACCTGACCAAGCAGCAAAAGATCTACTCCAAGCTTATCAAGCTCTTCTGGGGTTCGCTCTCGTGCGTGCTTCTCTGCGCAGGCTGCGTCACCGCCGTGCTCATGTTCCTGACGCTCACGTCCAAGATTGTACCCGTCTCGAAATCGATTGGCACTCAACTTAAGGGTACCCTAGTGAACGACATGACGCAGTTTCAGAATGCGTTCCTGAACCCGCTGAGTGACCTTCTGACTGTTCAGGGTACCACCATAACAGGAGGACTCAGTCTCCCTCAATTACAGGCTGCAGCTATAGCCCAGATGGCACCGCATACGTTCCTCAACAACCAGACCTACGAGCTGGACCAGCTCCGTGAGCCCGTGTTTGCGATCTTTGACGAGCTCCAGAGCTACACGTCGCTATATCCGACAGCGCTGAACGACCAGATCAGCTGCTCCAACATGAATATCACACCGAACGTCGCTGTCCGCATGACAATTGGCGCGCAAACCGGCTGCTTCCGATGCAAAGCCTGCTCGACGGTGATGGACCTGGTCGAGGTGGCCAGCGATCTCTGGAAGCGAAACCCGTTCCAGGTGCAAATGGATCTGCTGGTTGCCCAGCGCCAACTGCAGGAGTTTGGGATGGCGAGGGTGAGTTTAGAGCCTGCGATCGCCAGATTCCGAGACCAAGTCAACACTTCGTGCACTATTTTCATCGAGAAAACAATAGAGATCGCATTCAAGTACGAAAAGTTACGGACTGAAGCGTACAACGTCATTTACTATGGATCGCTGGGACTGCTCGGATTGAGTGGACTCGCGACAGTGCTGGGCATCGCGGGGTTCACCCACGGGATGACCTCGAACAAGCGCCAGGTGCCTCGAACAACGTGCTTTGTAGCAGAGATCGCATTCGTTGTGGCGGTGGTGCTCGTGGGAGTGCTGTACACAGTGTCGATGATGGCAAAGGACGGGGTCGCTACCCTCGAGGTCTTCGACGACAGCACGCCGCAGTTCTTTGAGGGCGACCAAGTCGCGAAGGACATCCAGAACGTGCTTTTTGATAGGAACCTCGTGAGCGCGAGTGGTGTCGACGTGACATTAGCGTTCGCCGATACGCTCCGAGTGCCTCCGCATCCGACGACATCGGATGACGACCCACCGAGGTTTGACATCCAGAGTCTGTACCTGTCGGTTTTTGAAGACCTGTTCACGCTGGAGAACCTCGCAGCAGATCCTGATACTGCGATCGTGGAGCTCTTTGGCTGGGATGAAGCCTTCGTGACCACACAGCACGATTTGCTCCTGGCTGCTGCGTTTGGGAACGCGAGTGTGATGTCACCGTACGACCAGCCGATTCACAAGGAGCTGCTCAATTCGACCGCAACGCGCCTTCTAGACCCAAATAACGATGCAGAGCTCGCAACAGACAGCGACCTGGCGGAGATCCAGAGGGTGTTCAACGAAAGCTGGCGCGGTGTGGACGATAGAGGCGCGTACCAGAACTACTTGATCAGTACGCAGTGGCAGTTTATGGCGCAGCTGTACTTGCAAAGACTGCGTCTCGTCAAGTACACGACGAGTGTGGAGGGGATCATCAGCAGCACGCGACCACTGCTTGATAGGAATTATGGCCATTCCTTACCTTACTCTCTATAGCGCAGTGTCTAACCGTATTCGTCTTGTCTCTCTATGTACTCCATTAGACGACCTGATAACGAAAACAAGCGCGATGGAGGCGGCCGAGTTTCAGCTCAAGAGCGCGATCGAGTACTTCATTGACGCGATCCGCGCGAGCAAGATCCGCGACTGCTCCTACAACGGCAACTGTGGTACGCTCCATAGGCTCTCTTGATCACTCATACTACCATATATTTCTAATAACTTACTGCTCTTTCTTTTGGCCCATTAATCTGGCTTCGTGCATCCATCAACACGCTCTTCAGCCAATTCCAGGAGCTCATCACGCACGCGGAAAAGGCCGTGATCCTCTGCGCGATCAGCGCTGGAAGCACGCTCTTCGGCCTCGTTTTCGCGTCTTGCTTTGCCAACCGCCTGCGCAGGAAGATCGTCAAAATATATATCGGTAATTAGAAGTGAAAAAGTGGAGAGAAAGAAAGAAAGGATAGCCCTCAATCAACCAATCAATCGGACAACCCAATCCAGCAAGGATCAACCTCGGTGCTGCTATATTCCGACACAAGTGGTCTGGCCAAGGCGCATCCCTCTGACAACTGCAGTACATCACACTGGGCCTCCATGCACTGGTGGCCAGTGAATTGCGCGGATCTTCTCGTGGATATTGGCAAAAGTGTAGCCATGTTACTGGCAACTTGTCAATCAATGTGTCCAACGGACAAAAGAGGCGTCCACCTGGCTCCAGAAAAATCCAATCACCCACAGTTATCAACACTGGGTGATTAAATTTTCCACATCGATATCAGCCAATCAACGAGTTTAACATTATTTCCACCAATTAACAATTTGTATATAGAGGTTAGGAGATTACATACAATAGTTTTCCACCAATCAGAGACATAAGGTCCACTAATCGGATTGTGGATTCACTTCTCCGTGAAGAAATGGCCCCAATATGACCCATTCCCAAAGAAACCGCCACCCAGAGAAGACGCAAAGAAGCCAACACCTCCATTACTACTGTTAGCGCATGTACTACCAGCCGCCGCCACCCGCCAGCCCCGCCGCGGGGTCCGCGCCCTCTGCGCCGTCCGCCCCTCCCGCCGACGACGATACCAACGGCCTCTACGCTCCTGCTCCAGTACCGCGCTCGCCCGCGAACAGCTCCTTCATGTACACGCAGCAGCAAACGCAACAACAACAGCAGCAGTTTGCAGGCCAAGGCGGCGTCACGGGACCCCGTGTGAGCGTGCCCATGTACCCGAATGTGGTCACACCTCCGCTCTTGCCGGCGCACGACCAGCAGTCGTTCTCCTACCAGGCGAACGGCAACTTGGCGCAACAGCAACAACAGCAGCAGAGCCGCGGCTCGTTTAGTATGGCACCGCCGAACCCCGTGGGCGATGGACAATCGTTCTACCAGCAAGACCCGCAGCAGCACCGAGCGTCGTTCAGTGCAGGTATGGCGGCACCACCGAGTCCAGTCGCACCGCGCCGAGCGAGCATGAACGGATCGATGCTACATGGCGGATACGGTCCCGTGGTTCCGAACCTCTTAGGGCCACAAGGCTCGTTCGCTCTGCAGCAAGCGCGTCCTGCGACGAGCCCGTCGAGCGTCGTGGAGCTGCGCTTCAAGTGCCGCGGGCTCAAGAAAAGCGATTTCCTGTCCGAGTCGGACCCGTTCCTGGTCGTGTACATGGAGGAAGGCGCGCGCTCGTGGCGGGAACTTGGCCGCACCGAGACAGTCGTGAACACGGCGGATCCGACGTTCACCAAGGCGTTCCACGTCGACTTCTTCTTTGAAGAGGTGCAACGGCTGCGCATTGAGGTGTTCGACCGCGACAGCACGTCCGAGAAGCTCACGAAGCACGATTTTTTAGGCTGCGTGGAGCTCACGATGGGGCAGCTCATGTCCGCCGTGGGTCAGTCCATGATGCTCTCGCTGCTGCAGAAGGACAATGGCCGCAACCACGTGCACGGCATCAGCGGCCACATCGTGATCTCGGCCGAGGAAGTGTCCATGTGCTCGGACATGATCAACGTGCAGTTCGCGGGCGTCAAACTCGACAACAAGGACGGCTGGTTCGGCGCCTCGGACCCGTTCCTCAACATCTACCGCATCAAGAGCGAGAGTGCGGACCCGGCGTCACCCAGCTCGTGGCTCCACGTGTGGAAGAGCGAAACGATCATGGACAACCTAAACCCGCGCTGGCGCGCCGCGACGCTCAGTGTCCAGACACTTTGCAACGGGAACCTGTCGAGACTGCTCAAATTTGAGTGCATGGACTGGGAGAGGAGCGGCCGTCACCAACTCATCGGTACTGCAACGATGACCGCCGCCGAGCTCGTCTCGGGCGAGAAGCAGAGCATCGACTTGATCAACCGCGAGCGCCAGCTCAAGAAAGGCAAGCGGTACACGAACTCGGGCGTGCTTAAGGTGCTGAGCATCGAGAACTTCAAGCAGCACACGTTTGCGGAATACCTCCGTGGCGGCTGCGAGATCAGCCTGATCGTTGGCATCGACTACACGGCGTCGAACGGTGCACCCTCGGACCCGAACAGCTTGCATTACCTTGGCGGCGGGTACATGGGCCGGATGAACGACTACCAGTCGGCGATCAGCGCCACGGGCGCGATACTCGAGCCGTACGACGCAGACCGAAAGTTCCCGACGTACGGCTTTGGTGGACTAGTGAACGGCTACGTGAACCACTGCTTCCCGTTGACCTGGGACCCAGCACAACCAGAAGTCGAGGGGATCCAGGGGATCTTGGAGGCGTACGCCAACTCGTTCCAGATCGTGCAGCTGCACGGCCCGACGTTCTTCGCGCCGCTGATCCGCCAGGCCGCGACGATCGCGACGCATTTCTCCAACCCAGCCGCGCAGCCCCAGGGCAAGAATCTCAAGTACTTTGTGCTGCTGATCATCACAGATGGCGCGATCATGGACATGCAGCCGACGATCGACGAGATCGTAGCCGCGAGCTTTTTGCCGCTCTCGATCGTGATCGTCGGTGTGGGCAGCGCAGACTTCTCCGCGATGGACACACTGGACGGCGATGGCAAGCTGCTCTACGACTCGAGACATCGCAGCGCCGCGCGAGACATGTATGGTTTACGAATGTGTCCGTCTATCTGATGATGATGGGATAGTATGCTGACTGCTTTGTGCTCTTTCTGTGTAAATTTGTATTCCTACAGTGTGCAGTTTGTGCCGTTCAACCAGTTTCGAACAAATCCAGCGCGGCTCGCGAAGGAGACGCTGGCGGAGATCCCACTGCAGCTTGCGCAGCACTTCAAGGCCAAGGGCATCAAGCCCAACGTGCCGCTGCAGCGCATGGGCACGGAACAGCTCATCATAAATGCGACCGGCGACAGTACGATGAACAAACCCGCGACGGCAGCGGCAGAGGGCATGCGCCAGTCGTTCTCAGGCTTGCAAGTGTGAAGAACAAGGTAAAGGAAGCGGAACCCCATATTGCACTCGTTTTTTGTTGGTGAGGAGTTGGTCGGCTCGCGTGGAGATTTAAAGGGGATAAAGTATAAAGGGCTGCAGTCGGGTGTGCAATTCCACATGTCAGCTGCGGTCCTCGCCTGAGATCTATAGATCAAGGTCCGATGGTTGCTCGTGTGGCTGTCAATCCTCACATCTGGCTGACTCTGGTGATGTGGCTGTCTACAGACCTCATCGTCTTATCTACGAAGTCCTACCAGCGTAACATGAGAGACCACACGTGAGGTACTGTATACATACCATGTAGACCTTTAGCCTCTCGTCTGTTCTTCGATTCGGCGCCTTCTCTACATCAGTTCCTGCAACACCCCAAGAAGTCTAAACCAAACTGCAACCATGCGTCTAGTGAAGTTCATCAAGCAGCTCGCACTCTGTACGCTTCTTTTCGCCACCCTCCAGTCGCATCAAGTGCTCTCGGAATCTCCAGAAGCCCGAAGCACGCAACTGCCAAAGTTTGCGCCAGTAGCCATGAGTCCGAGACCAGCGTCCGATTCCAACGGCAGGAATCTAAAGCCGCGAAGACTGAGAGGACTGCCGTCTTAACATTGAGTAGCGGTCTTCTTTAATCGCCGAATTCCGTGCCTTTCATTGACTATATACTTGAGTGCTAATCGAGGCTTTCCGCCGTGTTCCCCGTTTTCGCCCTCATTACGAGTGTCTAAATGCAGACCAGCACCTTCGTATAAAGCACCAAAATTGGTCGCACCCAAAGCTGGGATCCCAATCGAAGACCTACCGTCTTCCTATTTCAGGACGGAATGAGAGAGACTCAACCTGTGCATTTGTAATCTGGAGAACTCGTCGACCTGAGCGCGCGCTTGGCTTCACAGGGTAGACGGTCGGTTGATTCAAAGCGCTCCCTCGATCAATCCAGCCAAGAAGCAGCATGGTCGTGGCGGTACGTTCGTCTCTCTGTTGAGCATTGCCTAGAAGTCCTTACGCTACGGCTCACTTGGCGCTTGTTTATCAACTGTGTGTGCTATCAGCCAAATATTCAGTTGAATGATCCGGAAGCAGTGGGCCCTTCGATGGTGACGATGCTCCCAGGACCGACAAGGGTAAACTCCCATCTCAGCAGGACCCAGATCATTCGACAGCAGCTTTTGCGGACCTTAACAATGTGTACGTTATCATTCCTATTTACCAGCCCTCGCGGTTCACGTTTCGTCCTAGCTCGAGCTCCTCGAGCAGCTCGAGCTCCGCTGCTAGCCCCAGACGAAAGGCTGTAAGTCAACCTTTATTGCGCGCTTTACTTTTGTGAGATCCATTTCTACTTCGGCTGACGACATGTCTACGCGTCTCTAGTCCATATTTGACATGCCGAGCATCCGACGCAACAATGGTAGTGGCGGTGGTGGCGCGGGTGGTGGTGGTATGGCGCCAAAGTCCATCGTCACGGGCGCCGAGAACGCGCGCTCCAGCGAGGGCTCGTCGCATGCGAACCTCGTGGCGCTCTTCCTCGTGCTCTCGTACATCAGCGTGAGCATCCTCTTCTACCACTTTGTGGAGGGCTGGTCGGTCGTGGATTGCGTCTACTTCGCGATGGTGATCGTCACGACCGTCGGCTACGGCGACGTCATCCCGCTCACCACGGCCGGCAAGGCGTTCACGATTTTCTTTGCATTCTACGGCATCTGCACGATCGGTCTGGCGCTCGGCCGTCTCGCGGGGCTCTTCCTGGAACGCCAGAAAGGCATCGCGAAGAAGGCGACGCAGAAGCTGCTCAGCAACGTCGACAGCGCGCACTCGGCCGCGAGCTCGCAGGCGCTCGCTGCGAACAACCCAGCGAACGACAAGGAGCTTTCGCTCGCCGTACCGGTCTCGTCATCGAATCACAAGAAGAACAAGAAGAAGCGACGCGCGCCGAAGTGGTGCCGTGTGCTCTTCTCAGATAGCAACAAGGCGATCCTGAACGCGCTGCTGCCGATCGCCGTGTCCATCGGTGGAGGACTGATCATCGGCGCCATCGAGGGCTGGCCCATCCTCGACTGCTTCTACTACAGCGTCATCACGATCACGACCGTGGGCTTTGGCGACCGATCGCCCACATCCGAGGCCGCGCGCATCTTTGCGATTTTCTACCTGCCGCTGGCTGTGGTGTCTGTGGCCCACGGCATTGGCTCGGTCGTCGAAGAGATCAGCAAGCGCTCGGTCATGAAATCGGTAGGTTTGTGGTCCTTAGTGGCTACTGGGCAATTGAGGACGAATGGCTGGCATTGACTGATATTTGTGCGGTGTTGTGTAGAAAATCAGCATGAAGGAGCTGCTGGCGATGGACTCGGACGGCGACGGCAAGGTCTCGAAGCTCGAGTACCTCTCGTACATGCTCGTGAAGCTCAACAAGGCGGACCAGGATGACATCGACGGCATCCTCGCGCAGTTCCAGAAGCTCGACAAGGACGGCAGCGGCGAGCTGGACAAGGAGGACCTCGAGCGCCTCGATCGCGAGCTGCAGCGCGCACAGGACGCAGAGACGCACGAGGATTAAGAGAAGAGGAGATGAGATGCGTATCCATACTAAAGAACATAATTTGCATGCATTCATGTTCATTCAGGTACCCAGATTGTCGCCTTGAAGCAAGAGAATCTAGAAACGAGATTCTAAAAATAATCCAAAGCGAGCACGACTGACTATGATGAAGATAGGTGCACGATCATCTGCACCACTTCGAACTGAGACCTCTGGCTCTACTTCCTGTGGCTTTGAACTTGATTCTCTGTGCAAACGGGTTGACTTGGGCCGCGCCACCTCGAGCGTGAGATGTGATCTGCGAGCTCTTTTCGTTCTTCAACCTGCTTTCTCCTGCGCAGATTCAACTTGGTCGAGAGTTTGCGTTTTTTGTGAGACAGTCAAGAGGGGATGCACGCCAGCGAATTGAGTGATCACTTCAAAAGTGATTCACTCAAAACGAACACACCCTCGCGCGAACGTTCTCGTGGTTTGCACAGCTGCTGCTTTGCTCTCGTTGGCTCTCTAGAAACACGCCGGCGATCTCGGCAAGCAAACGCTGGGGCCGCCTGGCCGACTTCTTGATCACGGCGCGCGCTCGCCGCAGTCTCGATCGCTTTGACTCACTCACTCAGGGCCAATCGCGAGAGGAAAATGGGACGAGTCACGCAGCTTGAACTTGCTTGCAATGTGAGACAGACCGTACAGTGGGATCAGAGCTCCCCAGATTCAACTTGCAGATGACCACCATTTTTTACGTTTTGTAGATGCTAATCTAGATTTACTTAGTAAAGGAGGAAGTGTAAGGGTGCAATCAAGTAACGTATTCTCTGGCCACATACAAGCGAATATGCTCCGCTGTGGGTAATACTAAACTACAATCGCCTGCATCTAGGCATCCCAGTGTCGAAATTCGTCAGCCAGTCGTGGACGAATTCAGATCCAGTCAGAGGATCCGCAGGCTCGGATTTGCAAAACAGGAGAACAACTCAGCGACCCTTTTTGCACACTCGCAGCCCCAGTTGCTCCTGCCAATTGCCAACAGCTTTGAATCTCTCTCTCTCTCTCTCTCTGTATGGCTCGAGTGCCAATGAGACGCCCCACGTGTTCCGATTCTGTGCCACGTGCGCATTTTTCCACCAGCTGAGCTGTCCAGTGACGAAGCGGATCGGGCGTGACGTCGCCCCTACGGTACGTTGCGCATTCGCGCTGCTGTGTCCACTTGGCCGCCACTCCCACGGTGTACTGCAACGAGTGGACAAACTTGGCTCAACGGTTGGTTGGCATCGGGTGCACTCGGCGACCTCGTCTCTGTTGTTAGAACACGCATAACGACGGACGTTCAAGTTGAATCTCGGCAAAAAGCCATGCGGTTGAAGATTGGGGAGGGCACCTTCAAGAGGACGAACCGGTTACTACCGAAGAACGAACGCCTGTGCAATTAACACGATCGTGGCACAATCCACTGAACGCCACTCAGTCAATCCTACATCCTGGAGAACCAACAAACGCAACGCCCGAGCCTGTCCTAGTCCTACATATGGGAGATCTTCCAACAGAACCCTGCCTGCCGCCTCGTAGCCTGTGCTCCTCCAGCTCATTCCTCAATTCGCCAAGCTCAACGCACACGCGCACACACTCGCACACACCAGCTCCAAGCTTCAAGCCTGTCAATACCCTTCAAGCCTCAATACCAAACGATGAGCGCGCTTGTGACCGTCGCGACTTGCAACTTGAACCAGTGGGCCTTGGACTTCGATGGCAACCTCGAGCGCATCCTCACCTCGATCCGCGAAGCCAAGGCGCGTGGCGCCACCTACCGCCTCGGCCCCGAGCTCGAGGTTTGCGGCTACGGCTGCGAAGACCACTTCCTCGAACAAGACACGTTCTACCACTGCTGGGAGTCCATGGAAACAATCCTCAAGTCCGACGTGACCAACGGCATCTTGTGTGACATCGGCATGCCCGTGATGCACGACGGCGTGCGCTACAACTGCCGTGTCTACTGCCTCGACCAGAAGATCCTGTTCATCCGCCCCAAGCTCTTCCTCGCCGACGACGGCAACTGCCACGAAAAGCGCTGGTTCACGACCTGGAAGCCCACGAAGGACCGCATCCTGCACGACCATGTGTTGCCGCCAAACATCCAAAAGCTCACGGGCTTGGTACACGTGCCGTTCGGCGTCGGCGCGCTCAACACGCTCGACACGTCGTGCTCTGCTGAGACCTGTGAGGAGCTCTTCACGCCCGACGGACCACACATCAACCTCTGTCTTGCGGGTGTTGAGATCATCGGCAACGGCTCCGGATCGCACCACCAGCTGCGCAAGCTGCACCAGCGCATGGATCTCATCCGTGGCGCTACCTCCAAAAGCGGCGGTGTGTACTTGTACGCGAACCAGCAGGGCTGTGACGGCGGTCGCCTCTACTACGATGGCTGTGCTGTCATCGTCGTGAACGGCGAGGTCGTGGCCCAGGGCTCTCAGTTCTCCGTCCGGGATGTCGAGGTCGTCACTGCGACTGTCGATTTAGACGACGTGCGCTCGTACCGCGGCGCGTTCAGCAGTCGAAGCGAGCAGGCGAGTTCGCTCGACACCGTCATCCCGAAGATCAACGTCAACTTCAGCTTGTGCCACGATGAAGAAGCGTTCGTTCGCCCCACTGCGCCGATCGACGTCAAGTACCACGAACCTGAAGAGGAGATTGCGCTTGGACCTGCGTGCTGGCTCTGGGACTACCTGCGCCGCAGCGGTGGTTCGGGCTTCTTCCTTTCGCTCTCGGGTGGCGCCGACTCGTCTTCGGTCGCATGCATCGTTGGTGTCATGTGCCACCTTGTCGTCGAGGCTGCGAACCGCGGTGACAAGCGCGTGATTCAGGACGTGCAGCGCATCATGGGCACGCAAGGACAGGAGTTCAAGGTGCCCACTTCGCAAGAGTTCGCCTACCACGTGCTGCACACGACGTGCATGGGCACGCGTAGCGTGCTCACGGCTGCGAAAGCCAAGACCGCGTCTGCACTCGCAGCCGAAATCGGCTCGTACCACCTGGAAATGGGCATGGACACGATGGTTGACGCTGTGATCGGTACGTTCACTTTGCTCACGGGGAAGAAGCCCGAGCCAGTGGAGTCGGGCGGCGACTTGACCCAGGACTTTGCGCTCCAGAACATCCAGGCGCGTCTGCGCATGGTCATGAGCTACATGCTTGCACAGTTGCTGCCGTGGGTGCGCTCTAAGAAGGGCTTCCTTCTCGTACTCAGCTCGGGCAACGTCGACGAAGGTCTGCTGGGCTCCATGACCAAGTACGACTGCAGCAGTGGTGATTTGAACCCGATCGGCGCGGTCTGCAAGCGCGACCTGAAGAAGTTGCTGCGCTGGGGAGCGACAAAGTACAACTACCCATCGCTGAGCGCTGTTGTCGGCGCGCTTTCGAGCGCTGAGGAGTCTGCTGACGCCTCCGACTTGCTAACGACACTCACGATGACCTCTGAGGAGCTCGGCTGGTTCGGCCGTCTCCGCAAGATCGACCGATGCGGCCCGTACTGGATGTTCCGCAAGCTCACGCACCTGTGGGACCACCTGGCGCCGCACGTGGTCGCCGACAAGGTCAAGCGCTTCTTCCTCACATACTCGCTCAACCGCCACAAGATGACGACGCTCACGCCGTCGTACCACGCCGAGAACTACTCTCCGGACGACAACCGCTTCGATTTGCGGCCGTTCCTTTACAACTCGCACTGGACGCGCCAGTTCAATGCCATCGACTCGCTCAGCGAGCGGCTCGAGGCGCACTTGGGCAAGAAAGATGCATAGGAAGAATGCGATGAGTTAGACCCCAAAAGTTATAGAGCGATAGATAAATCGTAAATGGATGAATGCATTGTAGATGATTGCACAACTTGCCTGGCTTGCTTTCTCTCTTGTATGCCTGAACCGCCATAAGTGTCAGCAAAGTGAGCTCAAATGCTTTAGCCCTTCAATAGTTGATCAGAAAATATAGAAAAAAGAATCAGTCGAACTAATTTGAACCAATATTAAATAGCGCTTATGCACACACAGCCAGCCAGCACCGAAGCATTGCTGTAGCTAGCGACTGCATCAATCCGTCAACGTAAAATACCAATACGAACACTCACTCTCGTCACACGTACCACACTCAAACTAACGCCATGTCGGTTTGCTGAACTGGGTTCATTCACTGGATCCGATCGATCACTGAGGGAACGACTGGAATTGCTCGCTGCAAAATGGATTCGATCGTTTTCCGAGCAATGGAATGCTTCTGGTAGTGGACGAGGCGTCGTTGCTGCCACCTGAAGCCGAAGTAGGAAAGTACGAGATGCTCGGCAGGCGAGGCGGTGTGCCTCGCCACCCTCGCCACTCTGGACTCTGGACTTGGTAGTTGTCTTCGTGCTTCATTTCTTCTTCAGGCTCGTTCACATCTGGGGGTGCGTCATGCAGAATGCTCGTCAGCTGTAGCTGCCAGGGCAGCGGACGATTCGGTTGCCCCACGGCATGATAATGCTGTTGCTGTGGATACCTCTGTAGTGGCTGCTGCTCTTGCTGCGGGAATGCTGCTGCTGCCACTGTTGGAAATGCTGGTAATCTCGGGAACTGCGGTGCTGTTGGTATTGCTGGGGCTATTGGGAATGACACTGCTGGAATTCTGTCCGCTGGATCCAGAATGTTGGTGAGCTTCGAGTGCAGCTGTTGGGTGCATATCTCCTGCTCTTCCTGGGCTGTTCTGCGCTGACTGGAGGATTTCGACACAATCGTATCGTTCCAGTGCTGCTGTGTTCCTGCTGTTGTTGTTTCATTACCACCATCTCTATCACCGCTACTCTTTCTCTTCTCGCCACTGCTGCTGTTGTTGCTGCTGCTGCTCTCACTCGTCTTGGCAGACTGCGGATACACATTCAAATCGCCAATCAAAAATTCTTCCGAGATCTTGGCACCTTCAAAGAGCAGACAGAGATCCTCTGGGTCGTGCAGAAGCCGCGCGAACGCCTCGAAAAAGTCCAAGCGGAAGTCGTAGCCAATCACGCGATGCGAGTTCGTGTCGAACACGAAGTCAAAGCGCGCGAGTCCGCGGAACTTGCGGCCGAGCAGCTTCTCGACGACGCTGCAGTGCTGGAGCAGGTGCGGGAACATCATCTCGATCGTCTCGACCGTGAAGATCGACTCGTAGCTCGCCTCGGACGACACCATCGCGACGGAACGCACGATGCCGCTGGGCGTGACGTAGTCCATCTGCGGGAGCACCTTGGAGGAAATGTAGCACAGGTCCAAGTCGCAGAGCGCGGTCGAGTAGCGCGCCCACTGGTCGCGCATCATGTCGAGGCCAACGAAGCGGCCGATCGACACGCGCTCGTCCATGACGCGCGAAAGGAACTCCATGGTGTTGACGTGCTGGCCGTTCTCGAGCGGCACGACTGCGTGGAAGCCGTGCTGGAACACGCGGTGGTACTCGCGCACGACCTTGACGTACGAGCCGTCGTGGTCGTCCATGCGATTGAGCCGCTGCGCGCTCAGGATGCTGCGCATCTGCTGTAGGTGCTGGATCTCCTGCTGCAAGTCATTGATGTCGAGCTGCAGGTTGTAGAGCTGCGAGTTCTGCGAGTCGCGCGTGCGCCACTTGAGCTTGGGGCGCTTGGGCTCCTTGGTCTTCGCCTTCACCTTGGTCGTCTTTCCCTTGGCCATCGCCGCTTTCGCCTTGGGCTTGACGATCCGCCTGCGTGCCGCCGGCACAAGCACCACTGAAGAAGACGCAGCAGCAGACGGTGGGCTTGACGCAGACGCTATGGGTGGGGAGGAGGCCATGACGGTGGTCGTCAGGGGGCAAATGGACGGAGACACGGGCCGCCGATGTTGATGCGAATGGTCGAAGGAATGCGCCTGTTGCCCTTGTCGGAGAATCGGAACTGGCCACCCAAGTTTGTTGAGGGCAAGTTGACGGCCCACCGTAATCTAATCAGCAGCGCGTCCCGAGTCCGTAACCAAAGGGTGCTCTTACTGATTTTGTGGGTGATGCGGGAAGAAAATTATGCGACATGGCAACTGGTGGGTGGTTAAACAAAGGGTGATTACCTCTACCCAGAGACAAAAATGTTAAAGCATTTATTTGTGCTGTGTGTGTTTTTATATGGGGTTCTTCCCTTCGTTTTGTCCTGCACGATTAGGTTCCACCGCCAACCGTCGCAACGGAATCCCCATAATTATTAGAATACTATGGGAGAAAGGAAATCTTTAAGGCAGTGAGACCACTTTCACATCTCGCGTGATAGAGGAAAGGACCCACACCCCTCTTCCTACTCCTCACGAGTGATCAATTGGGTGAGCCTCTTGCTGGCTGGTTCGTGATTGTAGCGAGGGCTTCACGCAATCGAGCAGCAGTAGGGCAGCATTTTCTGCCATTTTGATGCTTTAGAATCTCCATAATATGATTGATACCAAAGATTAATTCGAGCAACGCAACCCCACCAAAGGAACAAGCGATCGCGATTCGCGGGTTCTGACGCTGACTTGGGCTTATGACGCTTCCGGCGCCATAATACCTCGTCAGCGCTTCCAGTTTAGCCATGTAGCATGAAACTAGAATTACGGATACTGTAGGTCACAAGCGCACCTATATACCTCACTGAAACATCATCATTAATATGATTGATACCATGCCATCTATCCATGGCTGCCATGCGCATGTGTTGCGTTCGAAAGAAAGAAAATGATTGATCTTACAGCAGATGAGGCACCGCGAATTTAAACGCGGCCAAAAAAGCAAAAAAGTGGTCTGAAACCACTTTCTATTTCTTCGCATGCATGGCCAAATGACCAACGGAGAGAAGGTGGAGAACATTCAGAACATTTTTTGTCTGAGGTAGAACCTCTAAAAACTCTAGGCGTGCCAAACGCATGGCCCACTAAATAGATCCCTGTTGGCTACCTCCTGGCTGCCAAGCACGCATCGCTTTGCTTCGCACGATGCCGTCGCTGTGCGATCATTTGTGGTAGAAAGCACAATTCTCAAGATGGAAAGGGAGGCATGTGACTGGCGGCAAGTTGATTGGCTCACTCAACTGTACGTACATTTTTTCTTTCTCTACACTGAAATTTAAAAAAACTTGCACAGCATGGTATGTCGTTATGAATATGAGATATACTGTGACGTAAGGTTTGTATCCAGCATAACTTACGGCTCGTATTTAGCGAGTCAGACGAGTGTTTGTTAGAGCTGTTAGATGTGCTGCTAAGCTCACTTTCCTTTTCGTCGCCTTCCAACCAGAATGGAGTGAGCGCCACATGCGCCGTCGTCATCGTCGTCGTCGTCGTCGTCGTCTCTCTCTCTCTGCCTACCGCCCTCGATCTGCCAGTCGCCAACACCCGCCGACGCGTACGCCTGCGTCCCCATTGTGACGCTCGTTTAGCCATATCCGACGGGGCGTGTGTTATTTTTCATCCCCCCTGTGACGATGCAACCAAAGCGAGAGGTATTCAAAGTTGAGTAATGGGGGCACCACGCGCTCATGCGTATGTGCGTGTGTGCAGTATGTGGAGGCGAGGCGCTTCTGTGGTGACGGGTGTGCTATAATAGTGTCGATCGCGGGGTTGTAAGGTGAGCGTAAGCGAATGCGAGCTTGAATGGCGTGTGCGTGCTGCTTGTGGTTCTGTGCATGTGCTTCGCTATATTTGCATGTATGCGTGCTCTTGTTTGCTTTGTATCGTGTGCGTTTGGTGTCTCGAGTGTCTTTAGTAGTAGTATGTCGCTCATGAGTGGCCGGGAGCATTCATTTGGTCGCGATGATGCAATTAATAAGGCCGCTTTTAGGGCTTCACGCGTAAGAGCCACCCACGCTCTTGGTCGTGTATCTTAGACGACCGAACTCTCGCTTCGGCGGTCGAGTTCCGCTGGAGAATCACCCGATGCCGACACCAAATTGAAGAAGGTATCTCAATTATAAGCTGAGCGTTATGAGCCAACAAGTGCACCAGCGACCCAGGACGTGACACGCACGAAGAGGACAACAAGGACAGACACGGAGAGCGTATTGATTCAACGTAGGCAGGAGTAAAAGCGCAAAGTGCAGTGCAGCGGACGTATGAACCGCAGGACGCTCCATAGTGACGGTTGCGAGTGGCTGACTGCTGAAGAGGGGGTGACAGTGCGAGAGTGCTGCGGAAAGTGATGAAAACTCGACAACTCAATGAGTCCAGAAGAGGGAAACTTGTCTTCTTCATGATGGTTCCTACACTTGAGCTGATTCCTCATCACCCTCGATCAAGCGCCGGTTGACCTTCAGTCGCGTGTCGATCGTGCAAACAACTGACACCGCCCAGGTCTGTGGTCCATGCGAACATTGCGGAACTAAGTGTCATCAATAGATTCACATGCATGTGTGTGGGGACAGATAGACGTGCGCCATCTTGGTCGTTTTACATTGTCACAAAAGATCCAAGTGCACCCTCAAGAACGCGCTACAATCGAAGAGACAAGTTCATGTCATCATGGATAGCCAGATAATACACACTTGTGGATCGCTGGTGCATTTGTGCATTGTGCGCCAAACTCAACAAGCTGACGCGGCTGATTACTTTTTGCCCAAGCATCAGTGCGATCTTTGTGATATTCGTCGAAAGAATCAACCGTTCTCTGGGGTGGAGAACGCGCGAGTGACTGCGTCAAAACAACTCAAAATATCTCGATGGTTTCGAACGGTTTCGTTTCGGGTCGTTACTCTTCAGTGAATGTGTGGAAGGAAGAAAAACAAATCGACATGAAGCTGCACACTATCGAATCGAGTCGAATAGCGCGCTGCTCACATTGGCTCATTGAAAGATCTGCCTGTCTGGCAGCAGCAGCAGGACGAGCTTCATTTAATCCCTGCGACCACTACCCACCAACCAGCTCAGCACTAGGCTCGCCACTTTCGTCGTTTTTCTACAGAGGTCCGACTTCCCGTATAACAGCTACTTCTCAAACGCTAGTCGACTGTAGTGGCCAACGAGAGAGCTACTGCAGCATCATGACGGCTCACGACGGCGTCCAAGTGAGTTTCGTAGAGACCTACGCGCAGCCAAGCGGCAGCAGCAGCAGTAGCAGCGTCGGTGTCTCTGACCCCACTTCTCCAGTGCCACCGACTCTCAAACTGGCGCAGCTGCGTCCGACTCTCGTGACCGCGGGCGACGCCAAGGCGCTCGAGGTGGTGCGCACCGTGCACTCGCCCAAGTCCGCCGCGCAGTCGCCGTCGCCGTCGCAAAAAGCTCACGGCTTTCCTGTCGATGCTGACGCCTCGCTGGCGTCCCCAAAGCCGCGACGCCTCTCATTCTCGGAAGTGCTGAACGACGCGGTGTCCCAGGCGAAGGCGGTGGTGGTCGACCCGGAGGTCTGCAGCACGTGGCGTCAGGCCTGGCGAGAGAAGTTCTTCGGCACCGCGTGGCAGGGCAAGCTGGACTTTACCGCGTCCGTCGCCGTGCTCATGTGAGTCTCTACGGTTGCGTTTAGTATCCACCACTATTAGCCTCTGATCTTGTATGCGTGTTCTATACCTTTACAGTTTTACGATCCAGTCATACGGCCGGTTCCTCCGCTGGCACGAAAACCGGACGGACATTGAGCGCTTCGCGGCGCTCTCGGACCCGATCCTGCCATTCTTGGACGCGCACGACCTCTCTGTGCCGCTCTTCTTCCTCGTCTACGGCGCGATCATCGGTGGCTGCGTCTACGGCTTCGACAAGCCCGACCTGCTCATCGAGTTCTCGCAGACCAACACACTCGTCATGTGGGTGCGCATGGTGAGTTTGGTATCTTCAGGGTCTAAGGCTTGGCTACCTCAGTATCCTATTTGTACTGACACAGCTGGCAATGTGATGGCTAGATCGCGCTGTACCTGACGCCCCTGGAAGCCCCGCAGGGGATGATCCCGCTCGTGGACCCGATCGCACACGCCGATGGCAACATCTTCGTGCGCGACCTGTTCTTCAGCGGCCACACGGCCACGACGTACCTCGTGTTCCTCGCCTGCCGTCGCGTGCACTGGCGCTGGAAGGCGCTCTTCCTCGCGGTGGCGCTCGCCACGGGCTCCATGGTTGTGGTGCAGAAGACCCATTACACGATCGACGTCTTTGCCGCGCCGTTCTTCGTGTACACGTCGCACGGAATCGTCCAAGAGCTCCGACGCGCCTGCGGTGGGTTCTATGGCGACCAGGCGATCAGTACCCGCAGCAGTAAGCTCAAGGCGAACTAAACTGCTGCTGCTGATGAAGGAACTATGAGAGATTTTCCTATACTTTAGAAAATATTACCCAATAATAAAACAGAAATCTGCATGTTGCGTCGATATCGTGGTATTCAAATGGCTTCTACTGAATTCACCATTGCCTCAACACAGAGTCTACTACATGTGAGCATATTGTGTCTCACTCAGTTGGACACACCACTGGCGGCAGCGATCTCGTCCGCGCGGATCTGGTGCTCTTTCTTGATGATCCTCCGCTTGACCTTGCCGCCCATCCACGCACCGCGGTGGTCATCAGGGCGGCGCAGGTCGCAGTACGGCCCCGGCGGGGCCGCGAGAAAGACATCCACGTTCTCGTCGCCCTTGACCATGCGCCGGTACCAGACGTCACGCAGCTGCTCGCGCTCGTTCGGCAGCATCGCGCCGCGCGCCTCGGGGCACATGAAGAAGAGGCGCAGGAGCACCATGCCCGTGGCCACATTCAGGTTCAGCGAATCTGCGAAACCATGGATCGGCAGATATACGCGGCGGTCCGCGGCGTCGAGCATGGTTCGACTCACACCGTCTGCCTCGCGGCCCATGACAATCGCCACGCGGTCCGGCAGCTTCAGCTCCGGGGCTTCCAGCGAGATCGCGTCCTGGCTCAGATCCGTCGCCCAGATCTCGTAGCCGTTGTTCAAGAGCGCGTCGATGCACGCCTGCGTGGTCTTGAAGCGACGGATCGACAGCCAGTTGACTGCCTCCTATAGAAACAAACAATCACAGTCATGGTGGATACAATGAGTATACTCAGTCAACACAGGTAGCAATTGTATCAGGATGGATTGATTGGATTGGCGGAACTCACGCGTGCAATGTGGCGCTCGGTTTTGTGCTGCTTGTAGAATGCAGGCTCGACGATCCACACGTGCTGGATGCCCATGCATTCCGCTATCAACACCACAACGTTCACAGAACCTATAGCGTCAGAGCCTCATAGCCATACAGTTAGATAGCCAGAAAGACAAAGTTAAGGACTGCACCTGTTCGAAGTACGGCTTGCTGGTTGAACATATCGCAACTCGCTTCAAGCACCAGGATGATGCGGGATGTGCGGCGGTTCAGCACTACACCACAACAGCAACAAGGTGAGTTCTATGGTAAGTACTACAATCCCGCACAGCAACACAGCAAGACTGCCATTAGAATAGGACGCACCGGTCTCAGCCTTGCGGATGCGCCGCGGGATGCCATCGTCGCACGTGTCCATCTGGTCGTCCGTGGTGGCGATCTGCGCCGGGATGAGCGGGTGGCGCTCGCGTGCGCGACTGCCCTTCCAGCGCGCGTAGTACGAGGAGCTTTTCTGGTACGCGAGCAGCGCCAGCGCCGTGGCCGCGATCACGCACGAGTCGCGCACTGTGAGCATTGTTGTGACTGACGTCTCTCTGTCCTGGGTCTTTTGGAGATCGGAGCTCTTCGTTGCAGCGGTTATTGGATGGTCAACGGCTCGGATCACTTGATGTTTGTATAGAACGTCAAGCTGGGGCCAGACTTGCTAGCTAGGTTCTAGGTTGATACGTCAATTGACTTTGTAGGTTACAGTGGTCTAGAAAATGGTTACGCTACAGCTTCAGACAAGCACGCCGACATTCATTGACTGGTGAGTGTATGCGTGCTAGATGAGGCACCCAACGCCATTCATAACAACATAGCAGGCGATCAACATGCAAGAAGAGTGCATTGACTTATGGGCTCTATGGGTTGGGTGAAGTGGAACAAATCTAGATCTGCACTACTAAAGTTTAGCAGCTTATACGTGCCGTGCACTCTTCCTACGCAGTCTTGCCCATCCCGACTTCTCCTTCTTACTCGGGGTTGTACGCTGGGAACGTGTTGTAGCCCTCCAGTCCCACCGACGCGTCCCACCAGAACTCGCGGTCCACAAACTCGTTCAGCGGCCAGTCGTACTGGAAGCGCTCCACCAGGTCCGGGTTCGACATGAACAGCCGACCAAACCCGACCAGATCCGTGGCGCCGCTGCGGATCGCCCCCTCCGCGATGTCGCGCGTGTAGTCGCTGCCGGCGACGATGTTCCCCTTGAACGCCGTCTTGGCATCGAACGAGGTGAGCACACGGCTCTTGTCCGAGTATCCCCAGCCGTAGCCGTCCACCATGACGAGATACGCGAGTCCACAGCGACCCAGCCGTTCCATGAGATAGATGAACATCTCGGCGTTGTCCTCGCTGCCCATGCCGCCGTAGATGCCGTTCGGAGAGAGGCGCACGCCAATGCGGTCGGCGGCCCACACGGTCTTGAGCGCGTCGATGATCTCGAGTAGGAAGCGCGCGCGGTTCTCGAACGAGCCGCCGTACTTGTCCGTGCGCTTGTCCGTGCACGACTGGAGAAACAGGTCGACGATGTACCCTCCGGCGCCTTGGATCTCGACGCCGTCGAAGCCCACTTGCTTGGCAAGTTCGGCGCACTTGCGGAACTGCTCGACGACGTCCGCGATTTCCTCAGTCTCGAGCGCACGCGGCGTCTCGAACGGCACCTGCTCGCCGTCCGCGTTCTTGGTGTGGCCGCTCTCGAAGCGAAGGGTGGACGAGGACACCACCTCGCGCTTGGCGTTGAACGACGAGTGCGCCTGGCGGCCCATGTGCCACAGCTGCAGGAAGATCTTGCCGTCGCGCGCGTGCACGCGATCCACGACCTTGCGCCAGCCCTCGGCGTGGGCGTCGTTGTACAGCGCGGAGGTGCCGTACCAGCCGTAACCCTGCTCGGACACCTGAACGCCCTCCGTGATGATCAGACCGGCGCTGGCGCGCGCCTCGTAGTACTCCGCCATGGCCTCGGTCGGCACGCGGGTGTCGATGTCTGCGCGCGCTCGGGTGATGGGTCCGTAGATGATGCGGTTCTTGATCACGAGTCCTTCGCCGAGCTGTAGCGGCGTGAAGAGCTTGTAGTCCTTGGTGATGGCGGCCATTGCGGTAGTGATGTTGTTGTCGCGTTTGTGTAGACTGGTTGCTGGACTTGGGATCTGTGAGGCAAATGTGAAAATGATGCTTTCGACATCAACTCATTTTGTGGATCCAGAAACTGAAGAGGAGACGAGGGGTGACACATATTCAACCGATTCTTTTGAGCAACAGATTACTTGTATAAGAGCCAACTGCGTCATCACCACAGTATTTTAACTTGTCAGTTTCGGCCCACGAAGGCTTACGCTCTGTGGAACAGAAGAAGTTCAAGCAACCTCATCTGAGTGCATCTCTAAGCATACTGTCTGAGTGGCGCTGGAGGTAGCTGTCGTGTTGCTTTGGCTGTTTACTGTGTCCAGTTTTGGTCAACGTAATCTCGCATGCGACTGCGAAGCTTCAGAGAGTAGAGGGGTGCTGCTCTTCACAGCCTCATCTAACGCAAGCGAAGTCACGGATTAGACACCATTCGTGAATAGTAATTTCGGTGGACAGATGATTTCGTGTAATACCGTAATCCTCGAGTTAATTGTTGTGTTCTGTCACATTGGAGCCCAACGAATGGTGGCTGATAGCTCAACAAGATCGTTTATCTTGGCTGAGTGGCAGTGTCCCGGCGAACTTCAATAAACACGATTATTGACAGTCGGCGCTGACATCGATGAGCGCATGGGTGTACAACGCAATCATAGTGTCCACTTTGAGTGTCCATGGGATGAAGACGGAAACATACCACAAGAAAGTAATGAGTGCGTGTTTTGGCGTTTCTGAATGCGTCCGTCGCAGATGGACACTTGCTGTCCAACATACTTATATGATCACTCACTACGAGCAGCATTTCCGTGGACAACATTTCCGTTTAGCTCTCAATGTATTCAACATACGGCAGATCCACGTCTCGCCACTGCTTGTCCTCGTCCGTCCAATTCTCTTTCCCCGCGATCTTGGCGCCAATGTCGTGCTTGACAAAGTATTGGAACACGGATTTCCCAACCATCATCTCTATCAGCGGGCCGTTCTTCTCGATATTCGTGAGCGCCTTGCGCACGCGGAAGCTGGTCGCGCGCTCGAGATCGCAGGGGAGGACGCCCGTGTCTTCGACGATCGTGGTCGCCTTCGCAAGCTGCTTACCGAGGTGCTTGATGACCATCTCGGTCTGCGTGGGGCGGCAGATCGTGATGCACCCAAAGCCTTCTTCTCGCAGCGCCGAGTGACTGAGCTTCACCACTGTGTTGCACCCACAGACGTACATGAGATGGAACTTGAACCCGGGAAAGTGCGAATCGCACATCTCACGCACGTGGGTGAGCGTGCTGAGGTAATCGAGCACACGCCGGCGCGTGATCTCCCACTTGTCGACTTCAATCCACGTCGAAGACGCCACCGCCGCTTCGATGAGTCCGAGCCGATGGCGCTTCGTGATCATCTCGCGCGGGTTGCGGCGGTTCTTCACGCGCACGTACGTGTCGTGCGACGGCGAGATGAACGCGCCGACCACGGGAAACTTGTAGTTGGACTCGACGTACTGCCGCGCGACGTAGAACGCGCGGATGTGCAGCATGTGGATCGGGTTGTACGCTCCACTGGACACGAGCACGATCACTTCAGTTCGTTTTGATGGCGATGAGGATGATGAAGCTGTGGGTGAGCTGCTGGTAACCGTGCTGCGCAGATGTTCCAGGTTGCACGCGATTTTCTGCAGCGGGTACTGGATCCCCCAGATCGGATGCTGGTGCAGCAACTCCACGCGAGCCGTGTGATGCTTCGAAGGCGACCCGGTTTTCAGCAAGTGCGCGAGCTTCTTGCTGATGACGGACAGGTCGTCTTCGTGCTCCAGATCCACGAGGAACTTGATCACGTCTCCGATCTCCGCGTCCACGAGCTTCTTCAGGATCACAAGCTGGCACAACACGTAGAGACCTTGAGGAATTAGCACGCGGCATGAGGTCATTCGATACCGAGTAAGTCGTACCTCGTCTTCCTTGATCGCGACGATGGCGCTCACGCGTTTGAGGATCTGGTAGAGCCGGTTACGCTGCGAGACAGCAAATGTGGCGTCTCCCCCATCGTGACTGAGTGTGATCTTGGTCTCCTCTCTCGGCGGCGACGCTGAAGACCCAGAGCACTCAGTCGTGAGCCCAGTGAACGATCTTGAGATGATGAGTCTCTTGGTGCTCGAGTGGCTCAAGCCAGCCCCCTGTAGCATACTCTTCTGTTTCTCCCCTTCTGCAGACAGCGAAGAGCTCGCTGCGAGTGGCTGGAGCGTGTCAGCGGACTGCGATTGTCCCAGTCGCTGTTGATCCACTGGCATCAATGGTTGTGACGGTACAGTGTTGTTCATATGACTCTGTTGCTTGACCGGCGAGCTACCTGCTGAGGGGAGTGTGAGCGAGAACTTGCGGCGATTTGAGTGCTCTGGTGCGGTCGCCAAGTGGCTGCTCAGTGACACAATGGGCAGCGAAGTTGTACTCTGTCACCACACATTCACGTAAATTATTTCGCCGTACACATCATAGCATAAGGAGAGACTTAATTCGTCAACAGGCTATCACAGACGCACCTCCTCGTTGGCTTCACCCTGGACCAGCGCGCCATCGCCGAGTGGCGGCAGTTTCTTGACGGACTTCTGACCTTGGGCGCTTAGTAGTAACAGCGCCGCCTCAGCCTCATTCTGCTGCGAGAGCTGGAGCTCCAGCGCGTGCACGCGTGAGCGCAGCGCGTCCAGCTCGGCGACGCTCTTGGCGAGTGAGCGCGGCGTGAGCGTCTGGAAGGACGGGTCGGCACCCAGCGGGCGAATCTGGCACCCGCGCTTCTCGACTGGTACTGACGACACGCTAGCTGTTGCTGTGGTGCTGGCGCCTGTGGAGTTGGCGGTGTCGCACGCGTTCACCACGAGCCGTCTTTTCATTATTGCTGCGCTTGCTCTTAATGAGCTACTCGATAGCAGCATTAATTGTTAAACGTGCTGATCAATCACCTTGCATTTACGTCCTTTCAAGATCTATAAATGCCAGTCAATCAAATCGCTCCAACCCCATTTTACACCAATTGAAACCACTCACCAACATATTTTCATTCAATCAGCCCACGTCTCTCATTATCAAAATACACTCACTCATCCCTGCCACCAAAATACTCGGTTCTCAGTTCTGCTTGGGCGTGTGGACGACCTCGACCGTGATGTCGCTGTAGCTGCCGGACGTCTTCCTCCGCAGAATGTTCTGGATGCGGCGCTCCGGCTCGCTCGCCTCCAGCGGCTGTTTGGAGTGCGCACCGCCAAAGAGCTGCTTGAGCTTGCGCATCAGGCGTCCGCCCGTGGCCTCCGAGGACTCCACCGAGCTGTCGCGCCGGCCAGCGATCGTGTTCTGGTTGCGCGCGCTGAGCCCCTCGGGCGTTAGGTACACGTCCCCAAACAGCACCCACTGCTCCACGACCGCGTGGCTCGTGATCCAGCCGTCCGTGGTGCGCGTGAGCGGCACGGGCACAGCGCCACCGCGGGTCGCCATCAATTCCTCGACGTGGTGGCGGCCGACGATGTACATGCCGACGCTGGCGCATACGAGTCCGAAGAACATGAGCGCCGACGGGAACGTGAACGTACCCCAGTGGTAGTCGATATGCTTCAAGAGCATGAGCTCACCGGTGACACCGGAGACGAGCGCCAACGAGTACAGAACGCTCGCCCCCAGCTGCCACCGCGTGAGGCGGTAGATGCCTGCAAACTCGTTGTAGAGCACGAGCAGCAGACTGCACGCCATGAGTACCTGGAACACAAACAGCGGCGCCAAGACGGTCCACCACGAGAGCGGGTAGTACACCTGGGGCTGGTGGAACTTGCGCTGCGTGTCGGTCTGGTACGCCAGCAGCAGCGTGAACGCAAAGCAGAGGATCCAGCACACACCCTGTGTATGCATATAGAAGAGTAAAATAAAACATTCGCCATAGCCACACACACACACATATTGGTTTAAAAAAACAGATGGATCCATCAACAAGATCGCAAAATGATAGAGAGATGCCACTTACGGGAAGCGTGCTGTCGGACCGGCAGAGCAGATATCGGATCACGAACGCCACTTGGATGACCATGATCGGCGCGTAGCAGATGTAAAGACTCGTACCTGAGTTCTCGAGCCGCGCGCAGAACGCGAGCTCGCTCCAGAGCAGTAGCACCGTGAGCGGCAAGCTGATTGCGTAGATCATCACAATGCGGCGCAGCAGCGGCAACAGCGGCTCGTTAGACATCGAATCCACCTCAGCCCACTGGCGCAGCCGCTTTGCGTGACGGATCGACTGCACGTGCGCGACGAGGATGCAGGCGTTCGCGAGCCAGAACGGTAGGAAGATGAGCCACCAGTTCACGCGGTCTCCCAAGATGCCTTCAAAGTTGAGCGACACGAGCGCGAGCCCGACGATGCAGCAGATCGCGTACAGCAGCACGCCCGTGAGTAACGCCGCGAGTGCCTTCTCGGCGTAGACGATCGGCTGGAACTGTCCCGCTTCCGAGAGGCGGCTCTCCATGGACGACGGCGGCGGCATCGACATGTACGTGCCCTCGAACGACGACGAGCCTTCGCGCAGCGCGCGCAGCAGCGGCGAGCGCTCGCTCACGAAGCTGCCGTTGCTGTCGAACGCACTCAGCCGTGAGGGCGGCCCCGACGCCGGGCCGTCGCGCTGTCCGTTGAGTTGCTCGCGCGCCATGAGGAAGGTGGATAGAGTCGCTCGTGAGTGAACTCGAATATCTGCCGGTTGGGGTCGGAACAATGCAGCGGAAAGCAACTTTGGGGGAAAATGAAGTGGACACGCCAGAATTGCAACAATCAACAGGGATGATCCGCATAAGTCGGGATCTCTGATGGAGATGGGAGTTAGGAGAAAAAGCCGCCTTTCTAACAGTAATGTGGGTATTGAGTTGTACTAAATTATACAGGTGTAGTTTGGAAACTGTATGTGCAGCTGGGTAGTATTTGCTGAAAATTGATTAATATGATACATGCAATATGCAAAGGTATTAAATATACAAGGTTCGGTTACAAACTCGCGTTGAGTTAACCACTGCGCTTTGCGATCCTTTTTCAAGTTTGTAAACAAACGCGTGAACGAAGCGATCACTTACTCACTTCGTGTTGATCTCGATGGCAAAGAGCAAACCCACTGCATCCTCACACGGATAGTCGTGAAGCCCTGTCTTCATCGTCGTGTTGCTCGCAAGTGAACTCGCCAACCTATGTCACCTCCCTGTGTGTGTACAAAACGGTCGTCAACTCTCATCGCCTCTCAGCCCAAAGGGACTTGATGAGCTGGTCCTGGAGCTTTTTCTCGTTCTCGATCTGGCGTCGCTGGGTCTTGAGGCGGTCGTCCAGCTGTCGCCTCTGGTCGAGAAGCTGCGTGCGGAAGCGCACTTGCGCTGGGTCGATTTCTTGACACAGACGGCTGTGGTACTCGTAGACTTCTCGCTCAAGCGCCTGCTGGAACTTGGTCAGGACTTCGGTGCTGCTGATATTTTGAGTGACTCCATTGCCGAGTTCCTCTTCGTCTTGGTCGTCACCACCATCTCTAACTCCATTTACTGGTACTTCAACGGACTGAAGCCTCTTGGAGCATTGAACCAGAAACTGAGGCAGCACATTGCCACCGACTATCGCTTTGCGAGCCAAGTACACGTGTCCTCCACCCATCGTCGCAGAATTTGGTTCGGATCTGAGCTGTCGGACAACTGATCCGCCGAGCTCCAGTTGCAGAAATGCAGAAGGTGGAGGCTGAAGAATCGAGCCTTTTGGCGTAGCAACTGCGTGAAGAGCCTCGAGAGTGGTCAAATGGCGCTTCTCGGGGTAGAAAAGCTCGATCGTCTGTGGCATGCGCACGCGACAGAGCAGCAACTGGAAGGTTTCGATCCGGGGTTCATTTAATGGATCTTCATACTTTTCGTCTCTGCCTTCACTCTGTTGGTCTTCAAATTCCCCACGCTCACTGCTGCTGCTCTCTGGATCGAATTCACCTGGAGTCCCTCGATAGAATGCGAGCGCTTGCAATGGATTGGAGAACAGAAACAGCCACTTGCTAGTAATGTCGTCTTCATCATCCTTGCAATTTTCTGATGGTGCACCGTTAGTAACTTCTGAGACTCCACGTTGAAGGTACTGCGTCATTTCGTCTTCGCTAGCGACGACTAGGTACAAGTATAGCTCCGCGCCTTCGCCGACAAATCCTGAGCCTGAGACGTCCACCGTTGTCGCCGCTGCCTCCTCAAACCTTGTGACCAAGTCTTGATTGAAGACCCGATACGTCTGCAGAATGTGGACACTTTCAAGTGTGTCACTATCACCATTGTCAGTCGACATCTGAAAATGCGAGGCGATGTACCGATGGTCTGGAGAATGGTCCGGCAGGCTCTGGAACGCGATCGCAGTGGGGAAATCACACTGCAACGTCGCGATTCGCAGTGCCAGCCTCTGCTCCTCGACCGCCTCTTGCTCCATGATTTCGTACTTGAGCTCTTCGTCAAGCAGAGCGCTGGTTTCTCGTTCAATTTGCCGGTCGATCATCTGGTGAAAGCGCATTTTGAGCTTCTCAACACTTTCCACCAGCAGCTGCGTGTTCTGGTCTCTCAGTTGCTGCTGCCGCTGCTTCTCATTCGCGATCTGCTGCTGCCCGTCCTTCACGCACTGCTCGAGCTCGTTCAGCGCCTCAATGAGCTCTCGCTGGAGCATCTGGGCATTCGACAGACCGCGCTCTCTGCGTCCATTGATGCTGCGCATTTCGTTCTCGTACGCGAGTGTGAGCTCTGCCAGCTTGTCATTGAATTCCAGGGTCTGCCGATATGGGAAACGGCATCAGTCAGTTCACGGAAAGCTAAGCCTTGTAGGGAAGGAGGCCATTCTGGTAGCATACCTGGGCTAGGAATTGGTCTTCGGCTTCTGTGCGCTCCGAGCGATCAATTGCAAGTCCGTCCAAACTCCTTAGCTGATCATCAACGACCAGTGAGATATGCTACATTCAGCTCAATACTCGACATAGCGAATGGATACTCACGTGCTTCAGGGTCGTGATGGCGAACGACCGGTACTCGGGGTGGTTCACGATCGGATTTAAACCAAAGTGTTCGTCTGAGAACGACAACACGCGAAGGTGAACCAATTTCCGCAGGTACTACAAATTTAACACACGTGTTCAACGCAATATAACTTTTAATAAAGCAGGCACCAGTTTACAATGTGAGACCACGCACCTGGAACTCATCGGTACTGCGGATCCGGTTGCTGGCGATTTGCAGCGACTTGAGGTTCACGAGCGTGGAGACGCCGCTGCCGTCCGAGTCTAGCGTCTCGATTTGGTTGTCCTATTGAAACAAAGAGCACAGAGTCACCATTCAGAAAAAATAGGAAATTTCAGTACAACACAATAGCAATGACCATTGTTGTATCATCTCCACCAGATACGTACGGACCTGGAGCCAGAGCTCTCGCAGGTCGGAGCAGCACGCCAGGTTCTCGACGCTCTTGATGCGGTTTCCATACAGCCAGAGCTTCTGGAGCTTTCGGCAGCTACGTAGCAAATATTCACAATCATCATTCCATTCTGTGAGTGCTGAGGCCCGATAATCAGGCAACGAAGCATACAGGAGCCCACAAGAACGCACTTTTCCAGTCCTTCGATCTTTTCTATGCAGTTCTGCTGGAGACAAAGACTGCGCAGGCTCACAAGCGCAGAGAGCCCTTCGATCTTTGTGATCTGCTGGTCGCTCAGGCTCAAGTGCAGCAGCGACGCACCGACGGTGTCCAGTCCTGCGATACGCGATAGTCTGCAGTTGATCACTGCCCAGTCAGAGCGCGCACAGAGCATACGAATCAGAGCAGCCTGGCAGTAGAGTGCAATATCATGCACTACGTATTGCAATAGAGATACATCATATGAGCTTACTGGTGAGGCGCTGCAGGTTCCAGCACTGGCGCAGCGCGTGCGGGTCGATTTCGTCAAAGCCGCCAAAGATCACTTCGATCTCCTCCAGCCGCTCGTGCTCGCTCTCGCCTGTCACGTCCGTCTACAGAGGCACACACACACACACAGGCGCATTATATACATACGTTGGGATCAACCAGCATCTACTAGTGCGCATTGAGAGTCGTAGGCAAATAGAGATGCGTACAACGGCGGCGAACGTCAGGAGCTGCTTTCCATTCTCACACGCTGCCATTGCCAACTGGGAAGATGAAAAAATACAGCTGCAACTTAAATTGTCTTTATGAATGTTGTAATTTCCCATTTTAAGCCAATCCGAGTGCGCTAATATTTGTAGGTGCAAGCGTGTTCAGTAAATTCCATGTCGCAGGCTCAACAATCCTGTACAACAGCATATTTTCGAGGTGGCGCAAACAGTTGTGTACCCATTACGCGTTGTGAGTGTGGCAATTGAAAACTACGAAGCAGCATACATCGGGAGCTCCTCTCTCTCTAGCTCTATTCAAGGTGGACAGGACGCCCGTGAACAGAAAAGTAACACCATCATAATCAGTTGACTCTCAACTGCCTTAAAACGTGAGATCACCATCACAAACCTATCGGGAAGCTATCGCCCCCTCCATTTTATATTCGCTTTTTTCCTTCGGATCAGGACGCAAGCAACAGGCACAGCAGAGAAGAAGAAGAAGAACAGAAGACGCAGCTCGTTCGCATTCGTTGCTGCTGATCGATCTCCTGTCTGTCCGCGTTCTGCATACCTCCCGTCCCGAGCATCCACCGCCGCTCTCAGCCGCTCCATCACAACCTACCGCCGTAGCTTCAGTATTAGCAGCAAACGTCCAAGAGTGTGTGAGAGAGAGAGAGAGCGAGAGAGAAGCATAAGCATGGGCAACAACAATTCGTCCACGTCATCCTCTAGACGCTCGTCCGTCACGCGCGAGCTCGAGAAATACACCAAGCCGACTGGGTGAGTATCAAACGCAAGAGCTCTATGTGGTGATGGTCGATGAACGAACGCATCACTCATGACGATATTGTGTACGTTGTGTGTGTATGTGTTTATGGATGCGCAGCCTGTACCCGACGTGCCCGTGGGAGCCGAAAGCAGCGCGACGGATGATCATGGAGAAGAAGATCGCACCGCGCTTCCCCGGACGCGAGGCGAAGGAAACCTGCTTCACGCAGGAGTGTCCGATCTGCTTCATGGTGCGTGCGTATGTGTGTCTGTTGGCGAATATTGATTGTTCACCCTGTGCTGACTGTATTTAATTTTGGTTCTGTCGTGTGAATAGTACTATCCGGGGAACCTCAACGTGTCGACATGCTGCAAGAAGCCCATTTGCTCGGAATGCTTTCTCCAGATGAAGCCGCCAAAGAAAATGATCTGGTACGAAAACCATCCTTTTCAACGCCTCCACATCGGTCGCTAAACAAATTTGTGATTGTGTATAAACCTTTTGTAGCTGTCCATTTTGCAACCGCGACACGTTCGGCATCAAGTACACTGCGCCTGCGGTGATTGAGCTGTCGTCGATTTACTCGGAGCGGGTACGCTATGCACGCATTTCCTTACACTTGAGCGGTCTGTGGATCACATTCTAACCGTTTTGGCTGTGTAAAAATCAATTGGTGCACAACAGAGCGCTGCACCGGAGCTGTCCAAGCCGGTGACGATCCCTGCAGTGAACCGCGAAGAGCGCAGTGTGTCGCAGCACTACGCGTCCGTCGAAGACCGACAGAAGCTGCGCGACGACCTGCGCTCGCAGCTCAACATCGCCGTGGGGCCGATCACGACGCCCCCGCCCGTGTCCGCGGTCGCTGTGGAGGACGCACTCATGTACGCAAGTCCCGCGGACGCGAGTCGTCTTGAAGAGCTCATGATCATGGAGGCAATTCGGCGGTCCATGTATGATGCCACCATCGCTGCCAAGAACACGGAGAATGTCACCAGCACCATCAATGTCAATGCAAACGCCAACACTTCCAGCCATGGTGACGATTCGCAAGACCAGCTTGGCATCGACGCGGATCGTCTTCGCAGAAGCGATGAGAGCGACATCGGTGGTGATGGGATCACAGAAGACGACTACCGGTACTCGGACTCGGGCTCGGACGGGACGCAGCTGACGCCGTCGCAGATCCACTTGAGCGAGACGCGCCACAGTTCGTCAGTCGTGCGGCGTTCGTCGAATCCGTTCGACGACGATTTTGACACGTTCAGTGGGAGCAGCGACCTCCAGCAGCTACAGCAGCAGCAACAGCCGTCGCCGCGATCGCGAAACCCCGACTGGAATCCGTTCAATAACGCGTGATGAAGAAGTGTGTGGCTGCTTTTTGGGTGAGGAGACAGCATTCGCGGCCTCCAACTCATTCTTCTTTTTCGTAATCTCGATTTCCCCAAGTTGGTATGTATTTTGGCCCCGAAGCCCAGCGAAGCGAGTGGTGATGGTGGTTCCCTGGTTGCTGCTGCAGAATGGCTGGCTGGAAGATGTTTATGTATTTGGAGAGAACCTTGACAGCCATTGTTTGAGGGACTGCAGCAGCAAGGTGACGAGCGCGTCGTCGAAAGAAGAAGATGCGCTTTTTGAGCAGGGAGAGGTTGAGCGGATTGCCTGCCACACACGCTGCTGGGTTCGTAAGTTATTTGGTCGCATTGTTATTGTGGTGTGTTCCTGCTGAAACAACAAAAGCAAGAAGAAGAAAAAGTATCTGGGCAGCGCCATTAGATAACAACAATGAAGACAATCAACATTTTGTGATCAACCAAAGTTTGCACTTTGGCTTTGGCTTGTTGCTTGATCGACCAAGACCAAGTCGCGGAGGTGCTTTTGCGGTACCGCAAATCTGAAGGATGTGACCCCAAATCAGGTGACGTGCCTCTGGGTTCAAAAGTGTACCTGGAGTTCTTTCATTTCCACGAACATACTTCGAATGGTTGCGGGAATTTCCAGGATTCTTCATTCGTGGTGAGACCGGCGGTGACGGTGAGATCGGTCATGGCGTCTCGAGCGAGATCGAGATCTGGAGGGAGACCTCCTCGCTCGCTTTGTTCGTGTTCTGTCTCCAGATCGAGACCTGAATCGGTCGCTTCGTTCTCGCTTGTTGTGCTCTAGACCTATGGACGTAGTAGCCTCAGCTTCCTCTAACCCATGACGGTGCTGCCGATGCCTCCGATCGGCCTCCGAGACCTCTACTAGTTCACTTTCGTCTTCTTTGTGCTGCTTCTTGTGTTTGACTTTCTTGTCCTTCTTCTTGCTCTTCTTTTCTCCCCTGTGTTTCTTCTTCCTCTTGCGTCTGTCTCTGCTGCTCTTAGCGTCAGCATCGGAATCGGAATCACCGCTCGAATCGCCTCTTCTTTTTTCTCGCGATTGCTGCTTTTTGAGCTTCTTCAGTAGCAGTTTCTTCTCTTTCGACGATAGCTTCGCAAGGAACTCTTTCTCAGGATCGGACGAATCACCTGCGTGCGCACGAATACGGTTAGTTTAGGACTATATGCGTACGTGCATTATTCTTACACAAGGAGATCCTTGCGAGAGGAAAGCAGCACATACCTTCATCGGACAGCAAGATCTCGTACTCCTCTTTCCCAGCTTCTTCTTGCTACAGCAACACCACAACCACATCATACAAATCTCACGTCAGTCATCATCTGACATTACCCGCACAGCACATTGAGGAAATCGACCTAGAACAACAAACCATTTCGAGCGGGAGCGACGCTTTTCGAAGCACCAGCTCCTGCTTCGTCTGGCTCAGTTTATTCATGTAGGCCATCGGGTCTTCGATCGCCTGGCGCGCCGCATCTATTCAGGACATCAGAACAGCATCGATCCCACCAATTAGCCCAATTCCAACGTGTCACTGACCGCAATCATCTCAGCTTCATCTAATAATTACCGTGAGGGTTGAAGTCTCGCAGCGGACACTCACGGTCACCGGACTGATGCCCCCACTCGCTGCACCGCATGCACCGCACGTTGCGCAGCTGCATGCCCATGGGCTTGAAATTCACTTTCACCGAATCCGTATACTCGCCCTCCACCGGCGCGTCTTTCAGGAATGGAAAGCGCTCTAACATAATACCATGAACACATAGATTGAGAGGTTAATATATGCGCTGCATACATATATATCAACAAGCTCAGCAGTCCCCTTAACGTACCGACTTGTGCCTTGATGGTGAGGTTCTCGTCGGGACGGCGACCAACATATCGCTCCAGATTGCGCTGCGATTCCCTCGGATCGTCTACCAGGTCGCCCTTCTTCTCCATCTTGCGCCGAAACTCCCGTACTGCGTCGTCTAATGACAGCAACAACAGAGCAATGTAGAGAGTCACATATATACATTAGCAACTGGACAACCAACACTTGTACGCTGCACGTACACACCTTCAGTCCTATCGCGCTCCGCTGCTTCGTCCACTTTCTCGAGACCGGGCGGCGGCGCGTACATGAATCCCACTTGCTGTAGTTCCATGCGCCGCGCAGCCTCTGGGTCTCCTTTTGTGGCCGCGAGCTGCTGGAAGCGCTGCAGGTCGGCGCTCTGGCGCACTTCCGCTGCCGCCTCTTTCTCCTTCTGTTCCTGGTCCTTGGCCTTCTGCTCCGCGATCCAGATGCGCTTCTGGTTCGTCTTATTGGACGGGTGCCACCCCTTCATGTTGAGGAACTTGAGCGACATCTTAGCGAGCGGCGGTTGTTCCTGTCTCTAGTCCTCCGGCGCCGTCACTGAGCGAGATGAGCACTTCTTGTTGGTTCACTGAAACATTTGCGCCAAAAGGCAACAGATTTGGCGCTTGCTAAGTTCGTATTCACAACACAAAGTTCGTTTCGGTATACACAGACGACTATACGTAATCCGGGAAGTGTTGAAATTGTGTGTACTGTATATGATGTATACTCGAGAGAACACAACCCAAGTTGAAGAACGAAGCTGAACTCAACTACTTCCGAGTGAATACCACACGCAGCACTGGCAGCGTGAGCTCTGCGCGGATGTTCGCGGTGTTGCCGCTGGGCACTTCGAACGGGAACTTCTCTCTTAAAAAGTACTTGCCAGGCACGAACACGGAGAGCGTCGAGTCTGTGAGGTCGATGGCGATCCGCTCCGACAGCTGACGCACCTTGGGGATGTGGATCAAAGCGACGACTTCCGAGCTCGAGCTGCCCAGGACCAACTGGATCTGAGGCTTCTCCAGGTCTGGGGCATGGTCGGTGTTTACACTCGTGGCGCTCTCCGGTAGTGTCGATATACTTGTTTGAGCTCCGATGATCGCCTTGCACCTCGACGCCTGCTCTTTCGAGAGCACCATGCCTCGGAAGAAGTGCCGACCAAGCGAGTCCTGCAAGTGGAAGTCGAGCTCTGCGTCCAGTCTCTTTTGCAGCGACGCAGTATCGCCTGATACCAGTTGCACTCGCCGAGAAATGTGGCATCCTCGGATGGCGTACAGGAAGCTGTTCCCGCGCGACCAAGCAGTGTCTCGCTGTCCTTCTTCGTGAAGATGCGAAGCACAGCTGAACGGGTTCTGCTGGGGGAGCAGCAGTATTTTCGCGCCGATGACGCGGGACTGGACCGCAAACTCGCCGGTCATGTCGGCGTAGTCGTTGGCGCACGTGAAGATCGCTGGGATCCTGGAGTCTGCGATCTTGTAGAGATCTGGGAGCCAGCTGAAGAGCAAGTCGTAGTAGTTGGATTCCACAAAGTTACCAAACCCAGTGTTGAAGCCGACGATGATCGAGTTTTCGGGTGTGCAGTCGTGTGAGGCGTGCGCATCCTGGAAAGCGCCAAACGTGCCACAAAAGTGACGAGCTCTCATGTTCGATGGCAGCTGGTACTTTGGCTCCTGGTTGTCTTCCTGCACTTCCGGGCCGATGAACCAGAGTCTGATCTTGGTCGCTGGGAAGAAATGCGCGAGCTCGATCCAGTAGTCGGTGATCCGCCAGATGCGCTGCTCGGCTTTGCGTGACGCGCCAATCACCAGGATGTGTTTCTCTTTGTCGCTCGCCTTCCAGAGCGCGAGCATTCGCGCAACATGCACCAATGTGATTGGGAAGCTCAGTGCATCCAGACAGGAAGGGTCTTTCGACGCCACTTCCACGAGGTTCGTCTTCGAGTCGCTTCGCGCGACGAGATACCCTTCCCAGCCCTTTGCGAGCGGCGATGACGTCTCACTTGAATCTGACCTCAGCGCGCGTGGAAATGTCGCTGCTGGGAGGCTGGGAAAGCGCTTGGATTCACGCCAGCGGAAGGTCCCACTGTACATTCCATCCCCGCGCGGGTCGAGTTGCAAGTGCTGCTGTTGCTGGTCCTTGCTGAGCAACTGAGGTGAAGCAGCTGCTGTGCGTGCGGACACGAGCTTCGTCTTACTGTTGCTCTTTTTCTTCTCGGCCGGTGTGCCACCGCTCTTGGCTCGCGTCTTGTCCATGGCGCGGCTTGGTTAATTCACTAATTATTCATGCGTCATGCTCATCCGCTCATTGACCCTTGAATATCTGATCCTAGTTGAAGAGGCGCCACCTGCTTTTATTACGAATCTAAGCATCCACAATCTGCAAATACACGTTTTAAGAAGATACTATCTAAAATAGTAAATGTAGGCAATTTTATTTGCATCAACTACGTAATTAGGCATTTGTGTAACGACAGCTCATGCTGATGCTGGTTTTCTACCAACAATCTGTCCTTATTATGCAACTTGCTACCCAATTTATAGCAGAAATATCAGGAGCATTGCTCAATCAGGGGAGCAGTGACTGCTAAGTGCGACTCGGAAAAGGGGGGGTTACTGTATGTATGCTGGGCGACTCGACTGTGACTGACTGACTGCGGTGGTTATATCTGATCGTTTGGCGATAGAAGATATCGAAAGCCAAAGAGCTCCACGCAAGCAAGCAGAGCCCCAAGCAACAACACGCAGCACACGCCAGGCAGAGCCATTCGCCACAGCTCATACAGAAAGAGAGAGAGAGAAAGAGAGAGACACACACACGCAAGCGCTTCGTCTGTAGATCCTCTTTACTTGTGAGTGGCGTGTGGCGTTCGTTCGTTCGTTGTTCTTCTGTGGTTGAGTGAGTGGCGTGAGGAGAATCAGTCGTGAAGAGAAGGACAACGACCAACTACCAACGGACAGCAGTAGCAGCAGCATGGCGGACGTAAATCGGAGGAAAGGGGGCCCCACAGCGGCGCGCTCGCACCAGAACTACCTGCAGAACGTAGCCGCCGCGCAGAACCCGCAGTTCCAGGCGTATCAACAGCAGCAGCAACAACAACAACAGCTCCAGCAGCAGCAGAGCCCGTACCAGTACCAGTTTCAGCAGCAACAGCTCTACAAGCAACAGCAGCAGCAGGCCAAGATGGCGGGAGCCTCTCAAGCAGCGTCCAATCGGTACACGCGCGACAGAGCAGGCCCGGCGCGCGGCGGCGGGCAGCAAAAATCGCCCGTGTCCGCCAAAATGGGCATCAAGAGCGGCATGACCGTCGAGGTGAGTGGATGTGCGATCTTTCAGATAGAGACATAGGCCCTCTGATTTATTCTACAGGCTACGGTGTGTCCAGAACTGACCCAACACATTTTCACTCTGCTGTAGGACCTGAAACGCCTCACGCAGAAGCGCATGCAGCAGGGTTCGTCGTCTGCAACGGCACTTCCCCTCACGCCTAAGGCATCCGTGGCCCCTGTCCTCCAGGAGCCCCACATGAGCAGCCGCCCGTCGACACCGACAATTAACATGTCGGTGGTGAACGCCGGAACCGCCGCGCCCGTGGCGCCAAAGACGGGGATGACGGTGCAGGAGCTCAAACAGCTCACGACGCTGCGTCTCGCGTCGCAGAGCGTGCCGATGCACCAAAGTGAGATCACGGGTCTCGTGAGCAAGGCCGTGCTCACGAACGTGGCCAAGTCCCACTACCGCGACAGCCTGCGCAACTCGCTGACGCCGAGCGGGACGCCGAAGCGCGGACCCGCGGCAACGATGCGCGGCAACCCGAGCTCTTTGAACCTCGCGGTGCCCGAGGTGCGTGGCAACCGCAGCCGCTCGCGCAGCTCCCAGCTGACCAAGACTGTGGAACCGCCTAGCGAGGCCGCGCAGATGCGCTACTCCTATAGTGGAGGGCAGACCATCGACGACTATTTGTCGTTTGATAATGGCGACGGCTCGAACTCGTCTGTGGTATGGTGATGGCGTGTTGTGCTTTATGGGAATTTGGTTCTGAACTTTGGCTAACAGTATGAATTTGGTTGTGGTAAATAGGAAGCGGACTCATACGTTCGACCGTCTCTGGATCTGGACGAAGACAGCAGATACACCTACGATGAGGTACCGAAGTGTGGAAATGCGCATGATACTAAATGTGCGTGATGCTAATCTACAATGTTTGTGTCTGTTCACAGCCTACTCACCATTCGCTGCAGTTCCCGGACGATTCGTTCCCGCCGCCGCCGCCGATGGACGAGAACGGCGGGTTTGTGGCGAATTCACTGCCTTCCTGGTCGCCGCCACCGACGAAAGCCAAGAAATATGACAGCAGCGGCTCGGTGCGTATCCTAATATTTAGCTGATGCATCTTTGTATCTTTATAATGGAATTGGTTGCTTAGGATCATTTTCTATTTGCTCCTTACAGGCTTCATTCTACAACCAACAGACGTCGTATTACAACATCGCGTCGAAAGAAGAGAACGCGGCGCTGGACCAGAACGCGGTGATCGCGCCGCCGCCGGGTCTCTCTCGCCGCCCCTCGATGACGGTGCCCTGGCAGGTCGCGGAGGCGGTGCTCAACACCCCACAGACGGCGACAAACCGGAAGCAGCTCTTGTCTCCAGGGGGCAGCTCCAAGAACGCGTCCGAGGCGGAGAGCTCCAACATGTTTGCGTCGTCTTCCAAGTCCTCGAGCCGCTCGAACGCCGCCGAGGCTGCCGCGCAACTTAGCGCGATGAGTCTTCAGATGGGACGCCAGCGCAGTGGCACTGGCAGCTCGTCGTCGTCCATGGCCCAGCCCAACCCTCCACCAGCCCCGTTGGGACAAACCCTCACTGCTGGCGCACGACGAGGCAGCTTTGGCAACGCGGCCGAGTTCTTCAAATTCCGTCGACGCAGTAAGAGCCGTCTCGAGTTGGCACGCGATCTCTCGGGCAACTTTGTCTCGGAGGGTGAAGTGATCCCGGGGTTCCCAAACTACGGCACGAGCGGCGGGGTCGGTGCGATGCCCGGCATTGACGAGAGCCGAGCTGATCTCCAGGACAACTTCTCGGTCATGGCGAACGCGGACACTGTCTCGGACGCCAGCTCGTCGTCGTCGGACAATGGTTCGAGCTCGCAGGGCTACGACGACGACGAGATCGTCCAGATCACGGGCGGGTACGACGATCCAAATGAGATCGCGGGCAACTTTGTGTCGTTCTACCACGCGACTGGTGCCGGTCGCGCTGGCCGGGACAACCTGAGCGGACTCTCGAACTTGTCGATCCCGCCGCCGCCTCCACCGCCACTCACGGACGACGAGGACGCGTCATCCACGACGTCTTCTTCGAAGGGACTCCCGATCATGAGTCCGAACGGCTTCCGACTGCGCAAAGTGGCGGAGCTCGCGCGACGAGGAAGCTTGAGCAGCGAGGACAAGACCCGCGCCAAGGACGAGATCATCCAGAGCTCGCTGGGTATCGGCGCGAGCAACGCCGCGAGAATATTCTCGTCCAAGATGGGCGAGCGCCCGTCGTCGGTGACCACGTCGCAGCCACCACCGGGCTTTGCTGTGATGTCCGCGACCCCACCGCGCAACACGCCAAAAACTACGATGACGAAGACCCTGACTCCAGGTGCAGGCATCGTGCGAAGCAACTCTATCAGTGGTCCTCCACCAAAACTGAGCCCAACAACGACGACGACGGCAGCGGCGACTGCGTCTGGTTCGCGCAAGGTCCTGAATGGAAACGAGTGCGGCGGAGAGAGCGGCAGCGCGTCGTCGCTTGAAGAACGTCTGGCGAGCGCCGCGCAGCGAGTCGCGGATTGTGTGGGCAAGGGCGACATGGTCGGCTTCCAGAAAGCTATGGAGGAGTTGGATTGGCTTCGCAATGAGGCCAACAGTCTGATGCGGGGATGAGTTGCGTGGAGACAGAAAGAAAGATGCGTTAGCTTTGTTAGACAAAAACAACATCGAAGGAGGACACTGTTTAGGGAGGAAGGAGATACGACAGACGGTCTATAGCAGCAGCAGTAGCACACTTGACTTGCTTCGTCGAGTTCTCGCGATAAGAGGGAGACTTCGTACTTAGGACTCGCTCACTCTCTCCCTTCGGTCACCTAGGATTGTCAAGTTGTTCATTGGCTGTTCATGTGAAAATAAACGATGATCCGTTACTAGTGTAGTGAAGGCGTTAAGTGAAATTTGAGAGTTAGCAACAGACAAGAGGAAGACCAACGCGATGCCAGCTGGAGTAGTGTACGTGTAGAGTATTGGGATTGCCATAGCAGGGCGCAATGAAGTGAGGAGATCCAATCTACGAAACCAGTTTGTTAATACGAGCCTGGGAGAGATGGATACACGTGTGATGATCGGCGATCGTATCCAGTGTGCCACCAGTTTTCACGTATATTGTTTGGTTATGTTATCTGACATGTGGAATCACAAATGTGTCGTAAATCCGCATTATAAATTTTCTCCGCATAAAATCGGACGAAAGTAAGTTTAGGCGGGAGACCACTGTGAACTCGTGTATCGCCATCTCAGGGACGCGTGACAGTCCAGCTGTTCATTGCTCAAGTGGTGACCGTCAAAACAAAACGACGTTCAGTCAGCGTCGCCTCTTATAATATTTCTCTAGATGTAACAGTATAATGGAAGTATTGCACTTCAGCTCGACTGTCTATTTCAGTCGTAAACTAGCCAATGCATGTGTTACAGAGGTATGTGATATTACACAGGTAATAATAAATTACGCCCTGCCAATCATTTGAGCTCTTGGGTCTGGGTTCTTTTCTTGGTGAGAGACGACGAATTTGTCAAGTGCCGCATGCGGATGCTCTTTCTTGCTCCCAGGCGCGCGCTCTATTGACGAGCGAGGATAGGGCAAGCAGGATCGGTCTGACAGGTTGAGTCTCTCACTCGTGGTGACGCCGAACCAGCTCGCTCGCAGAGAGGACGACTGGAGCCATCGTCTTGGTACCACATCCGCCAATGGTAGTCGCCCGTGTCGCTGCGGTAGATTTCGTACCGCTATGGGATTGGCTCCATTCCCGTTGATCGGCTATGATTCGTACATATCAGCGCTCCTCACAGTCAGATGTCAATTAACAAAGCCAGCCGCGCTCCATCACAAACATGTTTTTCTAGGATTCAAGTTCACTGGCGATGGATGGCGGTTTCCCATGACCAGACTGTTGAATAACAGACGATGAGAATGGTAGACATACTACCAGCTATACAGTATCTCTCTGAGGATAAAGCTGCTTGTGGGCTGCTGCTATTGTCGGATGAGTGAGTGAACCTTGTGCGGAAACGAAAGCTGTTGATGGAGGGTGATCAAGATCACCGAGGTTTCGCGCCAAGTTCACGTCACATCACTTTTGTCTCTCCATCCTTTCGCACTACTAAATCTACTACACTTTTAAATACGCATATTTTGCCTTTTGTTCAATCAGTTGGTTTCACAAGTGAAATATTAAGTCCTCATTTGTGGAAATGTCTATACACGCTTTATTCGAGAGATAACTGTACTTTGCGGGTGACACACCATCAGTGGCCTTTCTCAGTCTCCCATGAGGAACGGAGTGATCGGATGGGGAAAGAAGATCAATCATCCGATCGTCCAAGAAAAGCGACTTGTTGCATTCCAGGCCGATCGGCTTTCCGTATGGGCCACCCACCCCACCTTCCCTCCTCGCCCTCTCTCTCCCATCTGTCTGTCTGCATAGCCTAACGCCTCGCTCACTCGCGTGTGTGGTCCGCAACCCAAGAGCTCCGCTACCACGAGCTCATTCGAGAAAACGCGTGTGGAGCCCCAGGTCGGAAACCCAAGCTCAAGTCACCATGGCCACGTCCGTCCCCAGCCCAATCGTGCACCGCGTGTCGGCTGCGTCTCGCCATTCGATCTCCATCACTGCTGAAAAAGCCGTAGCAGCAGGAGTTTCGTCCGCATCTCCGCAGAACACCAAGGGCTCAGTCTTCCAGTGGGTCGTCGGCTGCATCTTCCTGGGCATCGTCGCGGTCATCTGGACGTTCTCGAGCGTGCTCATCCAGTACATTTTCGATGACCTGTCGTTCGAAGCGCCGTTCTTCCTCACCGCGTTCGGGATGTCACTCTTCTCCGTGAACCTGCCGATCTACTACGTCACCAAGGTGCTGTGGCCAAAGCTGCAGGGCGCTAAGGACGCCTCTTCTTCCTCGGAGCTACCGCAGCAGCTCAAGGACGAGCATGCGCCAGTCGCTGTGTGTGCGCACTCCAAGCCGATGCTCAAGCAGACCGCGATTGCCGGTGCGATCGTGGCGCCGCTCTGGTTCCTCGCCAACTTCACTTACAACGAAAGCTTGAACCTGACGAGCGTGACCAGCAGCACTATCCTCAGCGCCACGTCGACCGTGTTCACGCTCATCTTCGGCGTCTGGGTGCTTAAGGAGCGCTTCTCGTGGATGAAGCTGCTCGGCGTCGTACTCTGTATGGCGGGCAACATCTCGACGCTCGCAAACGACTCGAGCTCGGGCGACAACGACCACCTCTGGGGCGACCTCGTGGCGCTCATCGGCGCCATTATGTACGGCGTGTACACGACCGCGATCCGTAAGCTCATCCCGGACAACTCTGGCATCAGCGTCTCGCTCTTCTTCGGCTTCCTCGGCAGCTTCAGCTTCCTCGGACTCGCGATCTTCGTCATCGTCTTTGACGCTACGGGCGTTGAATCGCTTCGCAACCTGACCTGGGAGATCGTCGGCCTGCTCTTCGTGCAGGGGCTCTTGAACAACGTGCTCGCCGACTACCTCTGGGCGGTCGCGATCCTGTACACGTCGACGACTGTGGCCACGGTTGGTCTCTCGCTGACCGTGCCCATGGCGATTCTCTCGGACTGGATCGTCCACGGCCTCTCGCCGAGCTACGTAACCGTCATCGCCTCGTTGTTGGTGCTCGGCGGCTTCGTGGTCATCGCGCTGAGCACGCGCAAGGACCAGCTCGCCCAGATCGCCCAGGAGGAACAGACTGGTGCAGCTGGCGCCATCCCTCTCACGCCTGTCTCGCCATCGACCGAGTATAAGGAGCTCGCGCATTAGGGAGACAGCATTACAAGAGAAGCCATCCCAGGATGCCTATAGAAAACACACCGATATTAACAAGAACTCGACGAGCTCCACGCTGTTGTTGAGTACCTTCTCAGCAGCCTGCGGCTCGACCGGGTTCATTTTCACACACACACAACAACTCCCACACTTTTCTTTGTCGCTTGTTCGCTTGGTTATCACATCGCCACACATGTTTTACAACAGGATCTTGTACTTTTCGGTGGACGGGACCTGGTTCATGCAGAAGCGGCCGTCGTAGGACACGGAGCCGAAGATCCACGAGTCGCTCGCGCCCCACGCCACCGCGTACACCGAGTCCTCGTGCTCCTCGTACGTCTTGATCTTCGTGTCTACGACGTCGGCGCCCGAGGCCGACTCGCTCATGAAGTCCTGCTCGTCGAGCTCAACAATCGGCGCTGACGAGATTGACGAGACCCGCCAGAGCGCCAGCGTGCTGTCCGAGCTCGACGAGAGCACGAGCTGGTCGTGGAACCGATTGTAGCGTACATTCCAGACCCAGTGCGTATGCGCTGAGAGCGCGAGCAACGGCTTGCGCGCGTGGCGCAGGTCCCAGAACTTTATCTTGCCGTCGTCGCCGCCGCTGACGAGGCAGAACGGTTTGTTCGGGTTGTAGTCGATGTCCAGCGCCGTCTGCATGTGCGCGTCGTCGATGGAGAACGCCACGTTCTTCGAGCGGACGTCCCACGTCTGCACGGAGCTGCCGAGCGTGTACGAGATATAGTTGGTGTGGTGCGGGTCCCATCGAAGAGCTCCAACAGAGGAGCCGGACGCCAGCGACAGATCCAGCTCCAGCTTGTCCTGTATACTGAGCTCGTTGTTGTCCAGACTCCACGTTCGAAGCGCCGTGCCGTGGGCCGACGCCAGTACGGCGCTTGCGTTCTCTTCGCCAGTATTCCATGCGGCTCTGATGAAATCGATAAATCAATTGGCAATTAGAAAGTTAAACGCACAATGCGTAGCACAAGTCCAATCGTAGACTCTTACTTGGAGACCGGAAGCTTCTGTTGCGGGAGCTCTACAAGTGCCACCAGCGGCTTTGGCGTCCGCTCACCTCCTGCGTCCTCTTCGCCGTCAATATCCCCCATCTTCCACAGCGTTACAGTGACCGGCTGACCTACCGGTTTGCCGCATGTGACGACGAGATCTTTCGCGAACGGGCTCGGAGCCAGATCCAGAACCTGCGCGACGTGGGCGTAGATCTGCTTCGTTGACACCTCATTCACCCCGCTGTCGTAGTCCAGCACGTGAATCTAGCACATAATAGCAAAGGGCAGCGTCAGCGACGCATGAGGGCTACTTGCAAACAGCGCATTTACTGTAGAGCCACGCACCTGGTTTGGTTGCTTGAGTGACGTGGTGCCAACGAGGAAACGCGCGTTCTCCTTGTCACCGAGCAACGCCTCCAGACATCGCACCTGGACACAGAGACACACATGGATCACACAGGCATGTATCCAGATAACAGGGGTACAGCGTCCAATGGCCAGTGACTTTTAGCTCACCTTGCTGCCGATGCTGAAGCTGCACGCGCCGCTGCCGAACATGCTCGTTTGCTCTTTGGTGACTTCAAATGGGAGCTCTTTGTTGTTGGATAGCGAGACTCGCTGGGGGAATATGTAGGTATTCTGTTTGACAGGTACAAATAGCTATTATTACCTTTTAATAACGATTCGTAAGGATTTTGTCATTTTTAGTATTCAACTAACCTTTTTGTTTTTGCTACCTGATATTCAAAGCATTGAACGACCACCTTGGCGCGATTTCGCACTCAGAAAGCAATTCGTTGAGACCAAACAAAGAGCATCGCGAATCAACCAAGAGCGAGAGTGAAATCGAGAGCATGAGTGACGACACGGCAGCGGCCGAGTACGCGGCACAGGCCGACGCGTTCAAGGTCGAGGGCAACAAGCTGCTGGTGGAGAAGAAATTCGCGGACGCCGTGGAGATGTACTCGCGCGCGATCGAGTTGGATCCGGATAACGCCGTGTACTACAGCAACCGCTCGGCCACGTTTCTTGCCATGGGCGACGCGCGCGGCAAGGCGCTCAAGGACGCCGAGAAGTGCATCGAGCTCAAGCCCGAGTGGTGGAAAGGGTACTCTCGCAAAGGTGCAGCAGAGCACGCGCTGCTGCGCTTTGACGCGGCGCGGGCGACGTACAACCAGGGGCTGATGCTGGATCCGGACAACGCGTCGCTGCTGCATGCTGCGGAAGAGGTGTACACTGCCGGCCAAGCGCACTCCCAACGACTCCGTGAGCAGGCGAAAGAACAGGAGCGACTGAAGAAAGAGGCGGAAGAGCTAGCGAGAAAGCAGGAGGAGGACCAGCGCCAGACGAAAGCAACTGTCGCCGCCGCCGCAGGACCACACATAGAGAAGGACGAAGATTCGCTGCTAGCGGAGTTCATGTCGGAAGTGCAGAAACTTGAAGAAAGCGCAAACTGCGTCAAGAAGCCAGAGGAAGACGAGGCGAAGAAGGAGAAGCCGCCAGTGGACTTTGGCGACTCGGAGGGCCAGCTCGCGCGCTTGCTGCAGCCGCATTTCAAGTGGATCAACCTGAATCCTTACCGCGTGCTAATGCTTGACACAGACGCGACTGAGGAAGACATGAAGCAGCACTACCGCAAGGTACGTGTACTTTGTGTTGATAGTCTTCAACATGGTGAGGGGTATTGACTGTGTTGTTTGCGCTGCTACTGTGATCATTTGTGTAGATCTCAACGCTGGTGCACCCCGACAAATTCCGCCATCCCAAAGCCCGTGAAGCGTTTGAAGGTACACCTGCTGCCTCTCATTTAGAGTGTTTATGGTGATTGCGTGCTTAACGTTATTTTGTGTGCTTGAACCTTGCCAGAGGTGACCAAAGCGTACAATCTGATCCTGCAGGAAGACCGGCGGAAAGTGTGCATCCGGGTGATTGAGAACGGCAAAGAGAAAGTGCTCAAGGATCGTCGACTGCGAGTGAAGAAAGGCGCGAAAGAGAGTGAGTTGGGCGACCTACAGGAGGAGACCGACAAGGAAGTGCTGCGCGCGTTCGCGGAGATCGAGAACCGCCGCATTAACATCGAGAAACGCGAGGCCGCGCAGCGCAAACGCGAGGCAGAGCAGCAGGAGAAAGAGCAGCAAGATGTGCGTCCATGGTTTCTTACTTTAGATTGGAGAATGTTGATCATAGGTTTACGAATGTGTGGCGTTTTGTGCAGGTGTCCGACATGTTCAAACGGGAGCGCTCGTGGGCGGAGCAGGATCGCCGTGAGCACCGCGTGGGCAACTGGCGCGGGTTCGTAAAAGACGGCAAGCGTCGAAAAGAGGTCGACGCGCAAGGGTGGAAAGAAGAGCGACGGGTGTGTGTGTACTTGTGGAGTCTTTTCTTGGCGTTTATGACAATAGCTTGGTACTCATTTTTACGATTTCGCTTGCGTCATGGTCTCTAAATTCACAGGACGACAAGAAATTCGGCATTGTCGAGAATGAGGAGTACAAGAAGAGATGGAAATAATAACTTAGATGCTCTTCAATCTCTTGCTGCTGTCCTGATGGAAAAGAGAGAGAGTGACGATAATAATGCTACAGCTACAGCTATGCTTACAAAACCCTCTTTTCAAAAATCAACGTCCATCATGTGCTCATCGGTTGAAACAGTGCTGTGGGTATAGGTACTTACCGAGTGCACGTGCTGTGGCTGATTGGGATACTGGGCATAGTGTTGCTGTTGCTGCTGATGCTGGAACTGGTGATGGTGCTGATGTTGGTGCTGTTCATAGAGAGCTTGCATCTCCATCTGCTGCTGGTATTGCTGCTGGGCGTATTGCTGCTGCATTTCGAGCATGAAATTGTCCAGAACACTGACTGCATGTGCACGATTGCTTTCTCCTCTGCGCAAAAGAAAGGTATGCCCATATACAATCCATCTTCAGAGACCACGAAGCTCAATCCTCAGCAGTGAAGGAAATAAAACTTGCTGAACGCACCCGTAGATAGACAGGTTTGCGTGATCGGGAATTGGTCGAGACTGCGTGGCTCCAATGGACGCGTGCGAGGGGAGCACAATGTATGTTCCCGTGTACTCCTGAAATCGAACCATCGTCTCTCCGCCCTCGCCGTGCAAGTACGGGAGTAAATGCCGCGGGACCTTGTAGTACGTGACTTCCGACAGATCAATGTTCTTCTTCAGCCTCGCGCGCTGGTCCACGAGCATCTCGTCTTCTTCGGCAGAGTCTTCCTCGTCAGAGGGAACCACACTACTGCTCGTCGCCATAGATGGCTTTGTCAAGCTGCTGCTGGAGACTTGCTTGGTAAGCGCCATTCGAGGAGCGACCGCATCGGCACTTGTTATCGATGATGTTGCTTGCGCTGACGGAAGAAGATCAGTTGAGATACTCGGCGTGTAGCTGTGCACGCGCTCCATTGCTCGCGGGTTTGGGAGGAACTCTCGCCCGACAAACGTGAAGTCGATGCAGTGTGCCTTCACCCAAGTGGACGTGAGCTTCATGCCGTGGAAAATGCGCTGCAATAGGACAAGCGACATTAGATTCGCCACCACTAAGCAGATGGAGAGTATTGCATCGCAACTGCACTTGCCTTGTTGGAAATATGGTCGCGAAACATGTCGTTGGTGACAATGAACCCGTCGTACTTGACCGCGTAGTCGATCACATAGAAATCATCATGCGCCTGCGATAATTGAGCATACGCACACTACCATTAGTCTCGGTGCAGTCAATTCATACTTGAGGTGCTAACGGAACTAACGATTGTACCTGCGATGGCGTTAGGATCACGTGGTCTTTCTCGACCAGCGCACGAAGGAGTGCCAGGTCGTCGCCCTCCAGCGTGCCATTCTCCTTTGTCGCGCCGGACTTCGCATTGAGCCAGAAATTTGGCGCAAACGCGACGCATTTCACAGCGCACCCACCGCTGGTCTGCTTCTCAATTGATCGGAAGAACGAAATCGCGGCGGCGAGCTTCGCCACTGATGGCGTGCCGTCTTTCTGGCACGCGACGTTCGCGCCATCGAGCACGATCGTACACAACCCACTGCAGCAAAAGAAACATTTACGTAGACACCTTAGTAATTTTAGCACGTCACGCTCAGATACTTCATGGACCGAGACGGCGATATACCGAGAGCACGTACGCCATTCTTCTGCTTCGCTTTGGTCTCTTCCTGCGCGTTTTTGGTATGACGCTGCCAATGCGTGCGACAATGAATGACCTTACTGTTTCCTTATTGGTAGAAAACATAAGAAAATTAACCAATGAGAAGTCAGGTTCCGTATTTCAAAGAAATAATTCGGGACAGCGGCCACGAGACCTGGAAAGTGCAACCCATTGCATGCGGGACAGCTTTCGGAAAAGTGCAACCCCACAGATCGCAGAATTGGTAGCAATGGCGATGGCAGCGACGCCGATGGACATCAACTGCGACAACAGCGCGCAAGCGTCTCACCTCGACGCCGTAGGACAGCAAAGCAGTGCGACTGACGCGCTGGACCAGCGCCGCGTGGCGCACGTGCGCTACATCGAGGGTGACGACCACCTGCGGCTGCAGCTGCGTATCCAGAACGACCGCAAGACGTTCTTCCGCCCCGTGTCAGAGAAGTGGGACAAGCTCAAGTACCGACTGCAAATCCTCGCGGCGGCCGCTGCAGCGAATGGCGAGGATGTGAGCGGTGGAATGGGCGATTGCAGTACAAATGCAATAGGCTACGCGACGAACAAGAAGGGGCGGAGGAAGACCAAGAAGAAGAAAAACAACAAGCCGCAAGATACCTCAGAGACAGAGACCACCGCGAGCGAATCAATGCAGTCGCTGACGATTGCAACCCCGCACGAGCGTGCACAGACCAAAGTAAGTGTGCGTTTCTTCAATATCGACGGACTGGAGTTTCTCTCAAAGAACTTGGCGATTGGCGATGTTTTGATGCAAACTGCACGGATCGAGATTGGCGGCGCAAGTTACGTCGTGCTACGCAACCAGCCTCTGGTATTGAAGCTGAGCGTGTTGGAGCCTGTGCTCGCTGGGATTCCTGTTGTACCGATCCCAGAGACAGAGTTTTGCCACCCTGATGAATGCTCTTGGAAATGGTTCCGGATTGCTCCAAATGGTCAAGAAGTTCCGTGTGGCTCGATCCGTCGATATATCCCTTCGAACGATGACATCGGCTGCAGATTCCGTATTGAATGCCACGCACCATCGATGCACTCCGTGTATGCAGACGAAAGCAAGACAGAGGTGATCACAACTCAGGTTATCCACGGACCGAATCGAGAGGTGTTCCAGAAGCGCCAGCATTTAGGGAGGACGCGCGCCTGCGATATTCAAGACGAGGGATCGACTGCTTTCAGGGTGATGAGCTACAACATTCTGTTCGACGGATACACGACAACAGATCACGCGCAGCAGAATCTATTTCCCTACGCCAGCGCGACAATCATGAATGAAATGTATCGTATGCAGCTCGTGTTCCAAGAGATTGAAGAGTGCAACTCTGACATTATCTGTCTTCAAGAGATGGGAGAAGCGACCTACAACTCGTTCTTCGCACCAATGATGAAGCCTATTGGTTTCCACACGTTCTACTCCGGAAAGACGGGGACCACGCATGAAGGTTGTGCGGTCTTCGTTCGCAATGATGCCTTTGACGTGGTTGATGAATGCACAGTGGATCTGGGCATGACCATCAAGCATTCTCCAGATCCAACCATCAAGGCGTTGCTCGCTGAATTTCCAGAAATCGCAAAAGGCTTTGACAAGATCCCGTCGGTGGCTCAGGTTCTCCTTCTGCGGTCGTCTCGGGACCCAACAAAGCACTTGGTTCTCTCCAATACCCATCTCTTCTACCGGGAGGACGCACACCTGATCCGGTTACTTCAAACAGTCGCTGTGGTGCGTGAAGTCAGCAAAATTCGCCTCGATGTCGGTGGTCATGTTGGTCTCCTTCTCTGCGGCGACTACAATTCGTTTCCAGATACAGCTCCAGTCCATTTCCTGCTCAATGGCAGCATTGACTCCACCCACCGTCATTGGCAGGAAGCCCCGCAGTTCAAGTGGAACCGAACCGTGAGCAAAACAGGCAACGAAAACAGCAAGGACCATCCAAACAATCATCGCGTCGGTTATGGTTGCTTTGAGCATCACTTGTCTCTTGAAAGTGCGTGCGGTGTTCCAGCGTTCACGAATTTCGCTGGCACCTTCGTTGGAACATTGGACTACATTATGGCAGGCAACGAGTGTCTAGGAGTGAAGCAGATGTTCCCGTCGTTCACAGCGGAGGAAGTGAGTGAAGAAGTCGCGCTACCATCATCCAAGTTTCCATCCGATCACATTTCGTTGATTTGCGATCTCGTCTGGAAAAGGTAGATATGCATCCAGTTTGATGTCGAGCGATCAAGTTCTCACAGCGAGTGCCGTTGCGTCTCACCCTTATTCAACCAGGGCTGCGAGATCAGAGTAGAAGGCTGGTCTTGAGTCCATCGATGCGACTCGATGCCAATAATGGAAGTCTAAGCTGCCGAAGATTGCAGAGCTAGAATTAATAACCAGGTGAGGGAGTTTGTGAATCGCATGTATATTTAGGTATGGTCGCACTGACTTTTCGTATTTCGCATCCGTGTCCAAGCCTCTCCTACTCCCGTGATTGACAGGTAGCAAGCCACATGGATGCCCCACAGCTCCTCTCGCTGCCGATTTCCAGCGACAACTTCCAGGAGAACGAAAGGAAAGCAGACTTGAATGTTAGTCCAGCTCGTCGAAGCATTCGCAAGAATGTACTCGCGAGAGGGCTTGCTCGACGGTATGATGATCAAAAAGGGCGAAAAGAAATTCTCAAGTCCAGAATTTTGAGACAGAAAAAGCAGCTCGCGATTCTAGAAGAGTACAACAGACGCAAGGAAGCCGAAGGCGCCAAGCAAGACCAAGTGAAGAAGCTTCAAAGTAGCAAGACTTCACCAAGTCGTGGAATAGTTCCGCAGAAAGGGTTGACAAATTTCCCACGGAATACAAGCTTGCGGGTTCTCGCAGACAATCAAGCGGAAGAACGGGGTGACGAAGACGGAGATCATTTCGATGAAGATCTGAACTCTCCGACAGAGGAAGACCTTAAGCTTTTTGCAGCACTGACATCGAAAACCGATCCGAGCGATATTGCACGCGTATTGAGCTCAAACAAAATACCGGGAAGCCAGCAGAGTATGAGAGGTTCAGGCTCAGGGTCTGCAAGTAAAGAAAACGGAGAACGTTCGAACGGATCATCGTCCATTGACAAGTCATCTGCCCAAGTGCTCTGTGAGCTGAGAGCAACGAAAGAGATTGTGATTCGGGAGCAGACACTGAAGCAGCTTCATCAGCTGGTGCCAGCAATCAACACCCTCGCCGAAGAAATCAGTGCGATTATCCAGAAGAAAGCTGCTGCGGCTGCGATTCTGACCACCACGGCGTTTTCACGACTCCACGACAAGCGTGCGTCCTCATCGCTGACAGTAGCACCGCTGTCGACTCGGCGTCTAGAGTCAGGTCAGGCCAAGGTCGCAGTTGCTGAGAGAGACACAAAAGAGCTTTCGACCCAACTCGCAGAGCTATCAGATAAGCTGAAACACCGTGTGAAGCAGTTCCAGACCTTAATTGGAATCCTCCAAGAAGCGTCCATGAATGCTGCCGAAGCCATTATCGAGTGGCGACACTTTCGCACGCGGCGCTACCGGTTTACCAATTTCCAGCCACTGTATCGGTTTCCCTGGAAGAAGATGCGCGTTCTCAACTATCTCACGCACATGGATACAGATTTGCACTTTTTGTTCCAAACCGCGATGCTGAGAGTTGTCGTGGGACCAGATGTGACGTACAACCCGCTCCTGCTGCCTCGTGATCAGCTTGCGTCTCTGGGCTTCGTAGAGAGCAACCTCGTTTCAACCACATTTCTAACTGAGAGGCGAAGTGACGACGAAACTACAACCTCCACAAATCCGGGATCATCGAGCTCACCGCGTGCATCAGCCGTCGCACCAATTCCCTCGCACAAGCTCGTGGAGCATTACGAAGCGCTTCTTGCAGCCATGAAGTCAGAAAATGGGAATATGATCCAACCGCTCGTGGTTAATGGTGGTCGAGCGCGCCGATGTTTGGAGATCCTTCAGCAGGAGAAAGAACTCGAGGCCGCTGAAGCTAAGAAGGTCGAGTCTGAGAAACAGCGGATGGCAGATGCGTACAATCCATTCGCTTCGATAAACGCGATTGGCGGCGTGGAGGAGACCTTAACGCAGCTGCTGACTGCCCAATCGCCTCATTTGGCGGCACTCTCACAGCAATTGCGGCATCGACAGGAAGACACGACACGAGCAGCCGATGGGCCAGTCCAAACTGCTCCTAATCATGAACAAGCGCCACCTCTGAAAGTGCCGAGAGAGCCAAGCGAACAGCTCCGAGTGAATTCCAGAAGACTGAGGCGGATCCTCGAAAAGCGGAAAGAGCAAACTGTTTCTACCACCGAGTGCGAGATGCGCAGTGTCCAGACGTGGGGGACGAAGAACAAACTCCCAGGACAACTCGTAGTCCGGAAAATGACAGTCAAACGACAACAGAATCAGTACGCGCGTAGGATCCAGTTACAGTTCCGCGTGCACCGCCTGCGACGCAACATACTCCAGAACCTAACGCTGTTCATCGCCGAGACGCGGCAGAGTGCGGTCCATATCCAGCGGATCTTCCGTGGATATTGCGCAAAGAAGGATTATAATATCATCAAGATGCTTCTGGAAGCGGAGCGTCAGCGCCACGAGGCTGTACGAAAGATCTGGCACGCGTACCGCCGGTACAAGCGCCATCTGCGCCATCGCCGATCCATGACCGTCGAGTCTATCGCGCAGGCGCAATTGTTCAACATTCAGTACCGGAAGCTGCAGGAAGAAGGCGAGGATGCTGTGGATCGGTACAGACGTGTTGGTGAAGAGCGGCGGCGCCAGCGCGTGGTGCTGCTCCAAAAGCGCCGACTGGAGCAACTAGAACTGGAGCAGAAGTGGAGCGCGTCAGCAATCAAGATTCAGGCGGTGGTGCGCGGCCACTTGGCCAAGTGCGAGCTGAGCAACCTGTGGAAGGAGAAGAAGTCCCACCTGACCGCAGTGTGCATCATGACGCTGCAGTCAAACGTGCGCAGGTTCCTCAAGCGCCAGGAGGCTCGCCGTTTGCGGTTCCGCCAGGATCTCGAGCGCGTGAACCGCTCGGCGGTGCGCATCCAATCCATCTATCGAGGCTACAACTCGCGCGCGAGCTTGCTGGTCCAGCTAGACGAAACGATGAAAGATTCGCTTGGGCATGCTAGTCAACGAAGACATAACGACATGAGGGATGATGACCTGGACGAACAGGAAGGAGAGGAGGACGAAGGAGACGATGATACAGACCGACTGCCCCCATTGAGACTCCCCCGTCCATCCAGCAGCTGCGACAATGAGGGCTCGACGCATGAAGGGCTGCACGCGATTATCGCAATGCTGTCGTCGCCTTCGTCATCGTCGAAAGCAAGTTCGGATCATAACGCGACAAGGTTGACGCTGCCTCCACTGCGTTCGAGTGTGGTTGTTGTACCAAACACCCCAACGAATCGCCGTCTGTCATTCACGCGGCAACCGTCCGCACCCCACAGCGTTCAGTCAATGACGCGCGTCGAGCTGAAGCTGAAGGAGCCGCTGATTGGAGACGACTTTGAGCGCGGTGGCGGGAGTATGAGCGCAAGACGCGACTCGTGCGAGGCAAAGCGGAGCAGAGGAGGAAGGATCAGCTGAAAAGTAAAGAGCTACGATAAGCAGGACAATTCACACGTTGGAAACACTCACTGGCCCCTCTTTTTCGAGGGTTGGCCGTGGTGCTGATGATACTTTATTTTGTGTTATTGGTATTGGTGTGAGCTTTGGATTTCTCTCTCGCGACTTGCTACAAATACATACGCACATACTTTTCTGTGCAAGGGGGGCGTCGGAGAGAGTCAGACTCAATCACGCGATAATGAACAGGAGCACGCGCTGAACGCGTTGCTCGTGGCTACTGCGCACCTGCTCTGGTGATGTGCGAGACAAGCGTCGTCGAGGGTACTTCTTTCCACCTGGTCTTTCCCCTCGCGCGGCGCTCGTCCAGTGCGCAGCAGTTCATCCGCAGATCTCTTTCTTGGTTGCTTGGTTAAGAGGATCTGCAGGAAATGGTCGGTCGGACGAAAGTACGCCAACCTACAGGATTGACAGCGCGATGATGGACACGATGACAGTCTACGCAGGCACGATCGACGTCGGCACTGTGTTGCTGACGCTTGACATGGTCGAGTCCGGTGCAGCCAAGTTGGCGCCGCTTCCGTTGCCAAAGTCGCTGGTAGTCTAGGCGTACAACTTGACGCTGCCGTATCTAGGGCCGGTTACACTCTCGTGATTGTCTCCAGCATAACCAGCAATGTCCTTGTCGTCGCCACGGAATGGCGTTGGCGTTGGCGTTGGCGTGTCCACTGTCTCGGCTGTCGTCGGCTCGGGTAACGGCGAAGGGGATACGCAGCGCCGCTCGACGTCTACTCGTCAGCCTCTATGCTCTGGCTGCTGCTGCACCCCTGCGGCCGCGAGCGCGACGATCAGGACCGCGTCTACGCGATCCGCATCGCGGCGGCGACTCCTGCGTGGTGATCACCAAGGTGCTCGACGTGGGACGAAGAGGGCAGATTTGGAAATGAGAGCCCTCAGCAAAGAGCAAGTCGAGGAGAGTGAGTTGCATTGACGGCCCATTGGCAGCATAGAGAGGGAGAGAGAGCAGGTCCTTTGCAGCGAGCGAGCGAGCGACCAGTCGTGAAGGAGATCGAGAAAGGCCGCCGGTCAGGATCCGGATCTGTTGAAGAAAGAAAGCAGCGCGGAACGTTATCAGAAGCACTGGAGAAGGCGCGGCTTTGCGAGTTGTGTGAATTAGTAAAATCACTTGGTCTAAATATCGAACTCACCAAACCTCTTTACAAATGCTACTCGGTCATGCAAATTGGTACAATGACAAGGCCTGACTATGTAAAATACTATTACGGCAGATAAAAAGGATATCGAACCTGTGTATTTCCTCTTGCAGCCAAATGAGAGGGAGAGACGCGCGAACAACTCAGGTTGAACTGTATGGGCTCAGCTGGACGCATCCCTCCCAAGTCCAACACTGCAAACCGGTGCAATTGCAGGAGGAATACCTGCTGGTTCCGATGAATCTTAGTGTATCTACTACCACAGGTTATCATCTTATACAAGAGCAACCAGAGCTTTTCTGCGATTCTGTCATATTTGACTGGACAGGGATTTGTTGTCACAGGACAACTTGAAGCAACGAGATCCTGCAAAAAAGTTAAAAATTTCTGCAGCGTGGACGAAAGTGGGTGGAGATGGACAAAATAAGTCTCATATGGGTTCACAAAAACACTGCCCACACACACCTTTGTGGCCATGAATTCCTGGGGGGACCAACCAATTTGTCTCGACGCAAAATCGTTTGCACAAACCTGGACACGAACGTTGTTCTTGCCACAGTCATTCCCATAATGCACACAGTTAAACCCCTCGCAGCTACCTTTGCAGCTTTGCTATCCAAAAGGCGAATGTGTTGTCTTTCGACAATTGCAAACAATTGCAAACTCGATTTTCTGAACGTTTTTATATCCAGGGCAAAAATCACTTTTCTATTGCACTGCACGATGAAGTTCATCGGCGACATGAATTGGATAACACGTGCCTTTGTGAACTGTTTACCTGGACCGAACAAGTGAGTCGTGGGCCAGGCAGCCAGCCACTCTCAACGGGATCTCTTCCTGTTGTCTGGCTGATGTCTGGCTGGTGACGTCCGGTCGTAAGTCAATCAATACACATGGAAGAGCCAAGACGACGGATATGAAACGAGCGAACGACCAGTGAGAGCCGTGAGAAGCAGGTTCGCGTGCGTGCGTGCGTGTGCGACAAATTGGCTTTGGATCGCAATACGACAAGCGACCTTTCGCAACAACATGGATCGTTGCGCCACACTATTACTGACATGCACCACCTCAAAATAGTGATATTACTGAGATTATGTTATACACACTATATGAGGCAAACCATCACTCTGATTTGAATTTCAGAAAATGCATTTTTGGCGCGCACGCGTAATTATCATCAGCCCAGGTAAACGACGATGGCGTCCGCTGGAGGTGCCGCTGCTGCCGTGACGACGCAGCCCACTATTTCATCCTCTGCTGCTGCTAATGCGAATGCGACAACGACGATTGCATCCGCGTCAACAGCAGTCAGCACGACGAACGTTTCTACAGCGTCATCGACCACTGTTGGCGCGCTCGAGATCGAGTCACTCGTGAAGCACAACATTAGCACACGCAGGGAACTGGAAGCGTGGATCCTCGAGCAGAAGAACAGTCTGCTCCTGGAGAAGACCACCCACGAGCAGCAGATTCAAGATCGTGCGCGCCAGAGCCAGGAGGCGCAGCGCAAACGTGAGTCGCTGCAGCAGCAGCAGAAGACCCTCGCTGCGAGTACGTACCCTGGATTTTCTTGTGTGTGTTGCGATGGTGATTATGTGCCAATTGTAGATCTAATGCTGCGATTGCTTATTATATGGTGACCATCAGGCGTCCACGAAAAAGAGAATGAGATCAACGCCCACCAAGTGGAGATCGAAGTATTGCAGGCCGAGAAGAGCAAGAAAGAACCTGTGCTGAAAGAGCTCTTTCTACGCAACCAAGAGGAGGACCAGAAGCTCAAGTACCTCGTCAACGGTGAGTGGCATTTCATTCACGCTCTCGAGTAAATTGCGATCCTTCGGTAGAGGACTCATACACTTTCTTCTGAACCTCTACAGAGTCGACGGAGGTGCAAACGACGCAAGAGCGACAACTCGCAGAGCTCCAGCAAGGGCTCGCAATGTACCAGCGTCTCGGACTCTTCTTCGAACACACCGGAGGCGAGTTTGTAATTTCAGCAACAACTACGCGTATTTGATGGTGTAGCAATCTAATCATCTGATTGATTGCTTCTTTAACGCTTCAGCCAACCAAATCATCGTCCGCTTCACTCAAATCGACCCAGCAGAGCCAAACCGCGTCTTCTCGTTCCGCATTCGTATCGACCCTGTCACGGATCGATTCCTTGGTACGCCAACAAGGTAACTCTGCGATTATTTGCCTTACGTTCATGCTATTAACAGCGTACTACCTTTCCTTGTTTATTCAGTGGACGAGTGCAACGAGGATGTGTCTTCTTTCGATGGTTTGGTGGAAGACCTGAACGACAGCGGCGATCTCTCGTTCTTCATTCGATCCATGCGACGACAGTTCAAGCAGCTCGTCGTGTAAAGAAACCAGCACATCCATCACTGGGTTTACCGCACATGGAGGAGTTAATATTGCTTTGCTGGTTGTGTTCATGCATAACGTTGTTAAGTTATATCCGTCGTCTCTTCGGCTTTGCATCTATTGGCTGCGCTGGAGCCTTTGGCTCTACTGGAGGTCGCCAACCTTTCGAAGGAAGCTGAGGTCCAATGAACTCGTCGCTGCTCGCCACTGGCAGCTGCTGATGCAATGAGGTCTGCATCTCCTGAGTGTTTGGTACGTAAGACTGCTGATTTCTTGGTCTGGAGTAGTGAGCTCCTGCCGGCACTCGGGCACGCCGCTGGAGCAGCTCTCTGCGCTGCTGGAGCTTAAGCATCGTGTCTTCTCTGGTCTCGTACTGCGGGGCGTATGCAATGTGCAGCATACTGCCGAAGAACGGCTTCTGCACAGCGCGTACTTTGGCATGACGCGCGTTGTTCACCGTTTCATACTGGATCCACACGGTATCTGTGAAGCGATCGTCGTCTCTACAGCTCTCGCCATCCGCAGCATTTGCATCGTCGCCATCGTCGTTACGAAGGTCGTCGTCGTGGTCCAGAATGCGGTACTCGCAGATCTTCCCGTAGAGACTGAGGCGCTTGAGCAGGTCGTCGATCACGCCGAGGGCCGGGACGTTGCGCACGACCACATAGCGCGATTCGCTGTTGACAGTGAACACGCGCACGTTGCGCTCTCGCCTGCGGCTCTCTCCGTCCCTCGCCATTGCATCTATCTGACGTTGGTGCTTTTGGCCCAATTTCAGCAACCATAGATACTGGTGCAAGACTGGTAAATGTTGCGCGAAGGTAACTGCCTTGTCATACATCGATTGAGTGCGGCAATCAAGCCAAAACTGAAAAGCAACCAAGATGGCAGTCGGTGGCGGCCGCAGCAACCGCCACTCGTCCCGCCAGCAGCAACAGCCTCCCCCACTGCCCTTCGAGAGCAGCGCCAACGCACCCATCCGCGTCTACCCGCCTGACGCCTTCCGCGCGTCCGCTGTTGCCGCATCGCCTCTCATGCAGGTACCAATTTGAATGAATAAGCACAATAACTTGCTTCAGGAATGGATCCATTGATGAACGGACGACGAATTGTTGCGTTTACTTTGCCAATAGACACTGCAGTCAGTGAACAAGCCAGTTCCGGTAGTCGGCATCCTGAGCACGAGCTACGACTCGAGCGAGAGTGCGTACGCGTTCGCGAATCGGCTCATCGGCAAGTACGCGTTCCATGCATCCGAAATGGCGGCAGCCTGCACCGCAACCAAAGACTTGTCTCCGCTTCTCGCTAGCGTATATCTCTACTTTGACGACACCAAGCCATGCGTGTACTTGCTGGGCATTGCCCGTTCGGAGAGCCAGTGCTTTGATCGAGACGCAACGGATGCCGACGTCGCAGCGTTTGAGAGAGAGCGCTTTAAGCTACAGCTGATCATGCATTCCTGCTGCAACATGCTCTTTGTGCTGCAAGAGAACCCGCGAGTCTCGATGAACCTGTTAAAGGAGGTGCGTGCGCTGGCCTCGGAGAAGCAGCAGGTGCTGACGCAGCTGTCATCATCATCTTCCTCCTCATCATCGAAAGGATCCAAAAAAGGTGGCTCAAGCGGGGGAGGACCAAGCGGATCGTTAAACCCGTTTGCACCAGGACGCTGCGTGCCGCTGGTGCTCTACGTCGTGCCCGCTCCCGAGGAAGTTTTGAGTGCAGTCGCGAAAAACACAAGCAGGTCGCCGTCCAAGTCCCGCTCGCCTACTGTGGCGTACTGTAAGGCGTTCGAAACCAAGCTCACAACTCTGTTCAAATCGGTACGTGGGGGTGCGGTCGGCTCGCTGCGGATGCGCGACGTGCTCACGTCTACAAATCTGAGCAAAGAGAGGCGGATGTTCAATGTAGACCCGTCGCATTGTGCGGTGATCGTGTCCGCGAGAAGCGCGACAGAGGAAGGACGACTAGAAGCGCGTCTGAACGATCTACTCGAGTCAATCGAGCTCAACGACGACGATGATGAGATGAACACAGACGAAGAAGAGATGGAGCTCGATACACTACTGCAGCCGCTCGAGGATGATGACACTGGCTTCCCACGCGCTGTGCAGTACCTCAATCGATTCGTGGACCTACTCCTGGCGTCAACCGGCTCCATGGCGCCTGCTGCGTCGTCCTCATCCGGTTCTGGAGGCGGAGGCGGAGGCGGCAAGGAGTCAATACGCATCGAGCTGCTGACGCTCGCGCACTGGCTCAAGGCTTTCCATTCGCTCGTGAAGACGATGCACCGCATGGAGACAAAGCGCAAGCAGGACACTGCAGCAGCATCAGCTGGGGCTCTGCATGGGAACCACCAGGTGTACCAGTACGATCAGTCGGACTACCCGCAGTGAGATGACGGCGTGCAGATCACAAGCGACAGGTGTGAGTGGGTGGTTGTTCAGATCCTGTGACTTGTGAGACGACGGGCTCTCTGGTATCCGATTTCTCAATCCATGTTGAAGAAGCATGAAAACGATCTTTCTGGAGAATGAATGGCATTGAGGATGACATCCGTGATGGCTTCGCAAACAAATGTGGAAGAAGAAGAACGCCAAAAGTGTCAATTCGCAGTGAAATACCAAAAGAAGGTGAGATTGTGAGCCGACTCGCACAAGACAGAAGAATGTTGCGAAACCGCATACAAAACCCAAGATAGATCTGAGAACTCCAGATGTGCAGTTGAGAGAGAACGCGACCAGGAGGTTGAAGAGCCGCGCAGGCGTTCGTGTTGTTGATGGATGCAGTTTGCGCATTGTAAGCCCCAATCCCAAGTGCTCACGAACGCATTCACCTTGTGTCCTCAATATTCTCTACTGCATCTGGTCTCAAACCTTTCAGGTCAAAAGCATACCATCTTTTCAGCCATTTCACGAGTATTTCACCTTGTTTCAAACTCAACTACCAGTGTATCCTCTTGTTTTGATATAGTATCTCTTCGAAAAGCCTTCTCTTGTCTTAGATGCTACTATTTAAAAGCTCCATACCGAATTTAATATTAGGGAAGGCTCGCCTGCTTGGACTGGCCAGAGAATCGCTCGCTCATTCGCTCGCTCACAATCAGAAAAGCGCGCGCTGCTTCAGTTGGAACGCGGCACGCGAGCCATTTTCTTCATCTTCGCTCTCTCACGCACCTCTCACCATCATCCACAGCGCAGTGTGAGTGCATCACTTGCGTGCATATGTGTGTCCGCTATCCGCTGATACTCACCTGATACTTTGGTATCAATCGTTGCCCATCCTGCGCACAGTATCACCTGGCACGAGTGAGTTGCTTCTCCGTTCTCCTAGGACCATCTGACAAATCGTTCGTCGCGAAGTTGATTGTTTGACAGTCCATTGACGGATTGATAGCGACGCAAGCAAGCAAGAGAAGAAGGAGAAGCCCTGACCGATAGACCATGTTCCTGCGAACGCTCTACGGCTCGCGTATGCCACAGGCACTGCACGTGAGTCCTCTCTTCCTTCATATGATGCGCTTGCGTGGCCATTGATGCACGTTGATTGATACTGAATGGAGTCATCCCAATGTGATTCACACCCATACAGCCGCGCGCGGACCCGCAGATCTCGAGCTACTGGCAGGACGACACGACGAGCTCCCGCGAGATCGCGCGCGCAATGGAAGAAGCCGAGCCGCGAGATGACGCGGACGACAAGGACGACATGAAGAAGAGCGCGGTGCTCACGATGACCGGCGGTGACGCCGCGCTCGCGCGCAGTGGACGTCGTGCGCTGCAGCTGTCGACGCAGCTGCTCTCGCAGTTGGGACCTGGCGCTCCGGGCCTCGAAGATGTGGACGGTCTGCGCGTGGAAGACATGCCGAACTCGCCCATCCAGGCGCAGCTCTCGCCCACGGGCTTGATCTCCATCGCGGCGGCGGATATCGACGAGGCCGCGGGCAACTCCGCCCAGAACCTCCCAAGCAACGCAGAGTTTGACTCGGAGTTCATTGAAGCACTGCGCCGATCTGGACGTGACGGCGGCGCCGTCGCTGGAGAGAGTGACGCGACCGAGACCCGTGGACGACGACTGTACGTAGCAGGACACTCATTCCTTGGTCTGGTTGTAGGATCTTGCTCATTCGTCTGTATTGTGCAATGTTAGGACGAGCATCTTTGAAGATGCGATTGCGCAGGTGATCGCGCCGCTACCAAGTCACGCGGGTCAACCGCGTCCAGCGTCCGAGGGCGAGCACGAAGCGCAGAGCAAGCTGCGCTTCTTGTCGCTGTTGCGACGCATCAACGAGCTCCGCTCGCAGCAAGTGGACGTAAGTTTAGCATGCAAATACTTCGGTGTGAGCTCCTCGTCACACGGTACTAATCTGTATATTTCTGAATTGTAGCATGACAGCTGGGATGGCCTCCCGTACCCGCAGATCCTCGCGCTCCCGACGTTCAAGTACACGATGCGCGAGAAGAGAGAGGATGAGTCGGAAGAAGCCCGCGAACAGCAGATCAACAACACACTGTGAGTGGTCCACGCACGTGCACCTTCATTTACATTCTGTTTGGCTTCATAGATTGCTCACACTGTCTACTTGGAACCGTTGTCATGTATCAATCTGCAGCTGCGCGGTGTGCTACACCGAGTACGTGGAGGACGAAGAAGTGCGCGCGCTGCCGTGCCTCCACTTCTACCATCGCGAGTGCATCGACCAGTGGCTCCTGCATCACCGCATGTGTCCGATCTGCAAGCACGTCGTCGCGGTGTACTAAGCGAGCTGGAGAGGAAGCGAGGGAGAGCAGACAATAGTGGATGGCGTACCGACTTTTGTTCGTTTCTTGCTTACTGTATGAGCGAGCCTCCTCCATGTGTTTATGAGAGAGAAGTGCTTCTTTATATGAATGTATGGAGTTTCTGCATTGGACCTTCCGCCTTCTTTGTTTGGGCAACGAATTGAAATCACTCAAGTTGGTTGGATTAATTATAATTGTCGAGCGCTGGACAGTTTTCCGATCTACGTGTAGACAGTGAGGTGGTGTGTGTTGGAGACACGCTGCCACATTCCCAGTGCCCTTGCTAGCGTTTTTTGGCTGTCAGGACTCGCCCACCCATCACTGGGTTTTTTCCACATGGAAAGCCATCGAAACGGGTGGGCCAGAACGGAGGCGTCTGGATGACACGTGATGCGTTCACCTGCGTCATGAATCAATCAGTCACAAGCAAATGGAATGCTGAAGTTATGTCTGAACGTCTTTGGCCGCTTCGAACGAAAGAGCCACAGGAGAACCAAGCTTGCAAGTCCGTTTCTGACAATTGATTCTCAGACACCCGATATAATTACAGGGAGTGATGGTCTTATTGGATAGCGAATGAAGGTCAATGGACAATCCCGATGGGTGCGGTGACATTGGTGCGGTGGAAACATGACATTGATGGACGCTTCTTGACTTGGTACTTTACTCTTTCGCTCTACAGGAATCTCCACCTCACAACTGACCTCGCGCCGCCTTGACTACTTGTCGACAACCCAACGAAAACGAAGACCCATGTCTCCCCTATCCAAGACCTGAGCGCACCAGCACCGTCTGCCTCAACCCAAGGAGCTCGAAAGGGAGGAGACTCTGTGCTGGAAGTCGTCGCGAATCCCCTGCTCTTCTAGCGCATCACGAGCTTCATGAACAGACGGTCTCATTTCATGCTCCAATTGTACGACGAAACGCTGCCAAAGTTCCAACAACCGATTGTTACGTACGTGAACTACCCGGCAAGGCCCGGACTGCTGCCCCATCTCGCTATCGCTGAGAACAACTAGAGAGCACTCAAGATGTTGTATGAACTGCGACAGTATCCGTTCTACAAACGTGAGCCGAAAACGAACTGGAACAACGTTGTGTGGCGCGTTATAGCATACGAGAACCTGAAGATGCTGGAGTGGATGCGCAACAAGATCTCGAGGGACTCAAACTGGGAATGGGAACAAGACTTGATGAAGCAGGCGCTCTCTAGTGCGAACCTCGTCTTGATGGATTGACTGTATCGCTATTGTCCTCAGCAAAGTATCCAGCTCAGATTTCTTCTCAAGCATAAGCGAGCGATGTATGCGCCGGGTGTTTAACCGACACAAAGTCGCCTGGGGAGTCAAAGTTCATGTCGAAGTAGTAAGTGCAGTCTCTCTCATATTCTTTAGCGAGGCTGTGGAGCCCTCGGATCAAAACCTGTTGGTGGGTCTTTATACTTTTGTGGAGGACATGAGAGAATGTACTGTTGGAAGTCGCGTCAGCCTGCGTCGCGGAGGTTTTCGCCATTCAAGCCCTAATGTGATCGTGCATGCTGCCGAGTCTGGATTTGCAACCGGGGCGCTCGCCCCAATTCGACACGCTTGACTCCTGTTGAATTCAATCGGCTGCAAGGATCAACTTTCAATTGGATTCCCCCTATTCGTGCCATAAAGCTGCGTGCTGGGTTGTCATATCGTTGTCCGCTGTGAACTATATTCTTCTTGCCTTCAGAACCATGAGCACGAGAGTTTGATAAACCGCATTCCCTCGTCATCAGCTTGTAAAGTTAGCTCGAACCAGACAAGTGTATGGTAAATGAACAACTTGTACATTTGTTTTGAAAAGAAAACGCAGCTTTAAAGAACAATCTGACGTACTCTGTGAGCTGAGATCCGGAATCTCGTTCATTCTCCACCTCAGTGATCTAAGATTCGAAGGTTGCCTGTCACCACCTTGTCTTCCAATATCGTTCCGTCTGGTAAATCGATGTGCGCTCCTTCGTTCGCGACTAAAATTACAGTTCCCTGCACACATCAACAACAATGAGATCGATCTCTGTCAGTAAACGAGTCCGAAATTACTAATCCCAAAACAACACAGACAGCAAACTCACCTTTAGTGTGATGTCGGAGCCAAACTTCACATCACCAGCGACAGTCAAATGGTCTAACTCCATGATGTTAGGAATGCCGCGTTCGAATCGAGCCGAGTACTCCTTGGCGCTCTGGAACTCCAGACCAAGCTTGACGATCGGGATCGTTGGGATCGGACGCTCTGGGTTCATCAGCAAGCTGCCATGCTTGATCTGGTACAAGTTCGACTGCACCAAGAACAAGTCCGACGACGACTTCACGGGAAGGAAGCGAGATCGCGGCACTTTCACGCCGATGAAATTCTTGAAAAACTGAATCCCTTCACCTGCAGCTGTCTCTAATTGCACGACTTTGACATTCTTCACTGTGCGACTCGACACGATCGGCTCGATGTCGATGATATCCTGCGCCACGAGCCGCTGGATGGCTCGCAAATTCACCCAGAGGTTGTTCGTGTTGAACGTCTTGAACTTGTTGATCGAGCGGAACTCATCCATATGCTGCGCTGGAACTTGACTGATCTCGAGCAAATGCGGTTTATCGCGGTAGCTCACGAGCGTGCCACCCTGGACATCCGCACGCGTCTTGTCTGTGACTTCCATGACAAACTCCGAGTCTTCGTTGATCATGTGGTACAGCACGTCGAGGTTCACCGTCGCACCCAAGTTGTCGACATTCGAAATGAAAATATACTCTTTCCCCTGGTTGATCAAATTCTCCAGCAACCCCGACTCGAACAGCGCATTGTAGACGTCACCGTGACCTGGAGGGTACCATTTATCACGCGTCATACGATCGTACTTGGTGTTCGGCAATGGCAGCATTGTCTCCTTCACTATGAACGGGTAGCAACTCTGGTTGAACGTGTGGATGCTGAGGTTATGCATGCGGTACTTGCGGATGATGCGCACGGTCTCTTCGTGCGTGTTGAACGAGTTCATCAGCACAAGCGGCACGTCGACACCGTACAGACTGTTTAGATACTGGAAAAATACCAAACAAGACATTGCCATTAACACAAACTACACCAAGATACAAAAATGCACAGCAGTCAGCCAAAGCACGTACCTCGACTTGACGAACCGTGAGGTCCAGAAACGACAGATCTTGGCGCACTTCAATCGCACTCTTTGGACCTTCACAGCCCAGAGTCGTACCCAAGCCACCATTGAGCTTCAAGATTACCTGCGCAGCACAAAATGTGAACCAACCATAATGTGTACTGGTTAGCACATCACCACATACGCATTGTCATTCACGTAGAACAAGATTCTCTTACCAGCTTATCGAGCAACTCGTGCTTGAGGTTCATATCATTTGGGCAGCTCTCCAGCGATGTACTGGGCAAAAGGATCTCAGGCGTTGGTGGTTTCACCGCGTTCCTACAATTACGAGCACCATGGTGTCAGTAACGCGATAAACACCAATATCCTCGAATCGCCTCGAAACAAGATCCAAGCAAGCTCGCACCAGTCAATGACGTCCTTCTTGTGCTTGACGTATTTCCGGAAGAGCTTGAAAAAGTTCTTCCGCTGACGTGAGCCCATCAGCTCCATCGACGACAGAGCCTTCAGTACGAACAATACACAACACATCCATCAGTTTGACCGTCACGCATCTTATCCAACTACCATATAGCCAACATCCCCACATCACATCGTAACAAATAGACGCATTCGCCTCATGCGCACAGGCGACATCATACAGCTGTTGCTCACCCCTTCTCATCCCATGCGTCAATACGATAAATACACAAGATATGCCAGCGAACGCACCTCGGACATTTGGTCCTCGACGGAGAACCGCGCGGGCACGTGGGTTTTGTAGTGCATCATGGGTGTTTCTTCTTCTTCCGAGTTTTCTTCTTCTTCCCCTGGATGACGCGTGCGTAGCAGGGGGTTTCTTTGCGAATGGCGTGAACAAGACACCCGCACACGCAGAGACACACGCGCACGCTCGTCTTCTTCTTCTCTCACCTGCTGCTCGCTTCTGTCGCCGAGTGAATCCGCGAATGCCTTTGCTGCTCGCGGCCGTGTTGTGTTGTGTTGTGTGTTGTGGCGGTGCGGGGTGGCTGTGGGTTTTCTGCACACCTTTTTGATTCTGGATTTTTTAACTTCATTTTATGAAAATACCCTTATATAAATGGTATTGTGCTAAGAACCTCATTTTTGTGATAATAGAGGTTGTAAAGTTGATCGCGTCAAACCTTTTTATAAAAGTATAGTACTGATAATTGATCTGATATGAGATAGGACGGACCCAAGTGCAAGCTGCGAAAACGCTCGGCGCGACCCACAGTGCGTCACACTTGGGATCCCACAACTCGGAGTGATGGTTGAAGTTTCGAAACTGTGCAGCGTCGTATACGTTTCTATCGAAAGGTGTTACCCCTTGTTCTTTGTGACATAATGACTATATGAGGTCCGTCTAAAAAACGCTTTTTATGAACAAAAATGATGTGTGTTCCGTCAACAGCAAAGAAATAGACAGAGCGAAAAAGCGTGGGATGACTGGATGTGTAATGCATTCAATCAAATCCATAGAGACTAAATTCATCTATAGAATATACTTGTGAAATGCTAATGCTTTTGTCAGATTATGAAGTTATATTCCAGTATGAATGGAAATTGGCGCTTCGTGTCTTGATGCATTGGCGGCGTGTGCAACGCTTCAAACACTCTTGCTAAACACAGTCAGCCGCGTGCGTTAAATAGCGAATGAATGAATGGGACGAAAATGAGTGAAAGGCATGAGAGGAGCAGTTCGAAAAAGAAGGAAGCAACCCTCCATTCGTCGTCTTCGTCCTCGTGAGTGAGTGAGTGGCTCGCGGTCTCATTCCCATTCTCATTCGCCCACTCGCTCAACTCCGCCCTCGACAAGAGACCAAGAGACCAACGCGAACACGGAACGCTACCATGCGATCGCTGCGAGCGTCCGAGTCCACGCGCCTGCTGAGCGACAGCTTTGAGACGTCCGAGAGCGGCTTCTCCACGGCGTCCGCGCCGTCCATCGTCCCGCAGCGCTGGCGTCGCCGCTTCCCCGTCATCCAGTCGGCCGTCAACTGTACGTCTTGTGATACGTTCGTAGATACAGTTGCTCTCATTACGATGCTTTTATTCGCATGTTGAATCTGCGTGAGCATGCATGTTGAACGTGACGCTCATGAGGATGGTTCTATATTTTTTTGGACTTCTTATTCAAATCGCATGCACTTAGTGACGAGAAGCCAGCCGCTGCGAGTGTCGCTGTTCGCTATCGTCGCGTTCGCGTTCGGTCTCGTGGTGCTTGTGCACACGCAGAACCTGGAGCTGACGGCGAATCTGCCGGCGAGCGCGTTCGGTGCGGCGGGCGACCTCCCGGGCGACGCGCCTGTGCCAAAGTTCCGCGCCGATGCGTCCAACTGCTCGGAGCTGTACTTTGAGCAGAAAGTCGACCACTTTGCGTGGCTCTCGGATGGGAAAGCCAACTCGTCCAGGACCGCGACGTACCAGCAGCGCTACCTAATCAACGACCAGTTCTGGGACCCGAGCAACAAGAAGGCACCCGTGTTCTTCTACACGGGCAACGAGGGCGACGTGACGCTCTACGCGAACCACACGGGGCTCATGTGGGAGAACGTTGAGCAGTTCAGCGCGCTCATCGTGTTCGCGGAGCACCGCTACTACGGGAAGAGCCTGCCGTTCGGCGACAAGTACATGGACCACCTCGCGTACCTGAACCACGAGCAGGCGCTGGCGGATTTCACCGAGCTGATCTTCTTCTTGCAGAGAGAGCACAACGCTGCCGACCACCCTGTGATCGCGTTCGGCGGCAGCTATGGCGGCATGCTCTCGGCGTGGTTCCGCATGAAGTACCCGTCGATCGTGCACGGCGCCATCGCAGCGTCAGCGCCGATCTTCGGGTTCCCGAGCTTCCCCGAGTGGAAGGGTGACAACTACTGGAAGGTCGTGACGCGCGACGCATCACCCGAGACCGGCTCAGCCAAGAACTGCGTGCCGAACGCGAAGAAGGCGTGGCCTAAGATCTTTGAACTGGCGAAAACTGAAACAGGACGTGCGAAGCTCTCGAGTATCTTCCGTCTGTGCTCCCCACTGACCCACGAGTCGGAGGGCGAGAGCGTCGCGATGCTCGTGCTCTTCGGCTTCGATAACCTCGCGATGGGCAACTTTCCCTACCCGTCCAGCTACTTGACTGGCGGCGCTGCTGACTTGCCGGCGTGGCCTGTGCGTGAAGCGTGTTCCCACTTGGCGGGAAATTTCGAGGACGGCGTGGAGGACGGCAAATTGCTCGCGGCTCTGCGTGACGCCGGCAACGTATTCAACAACGCGACGAAGGACCTCGCGTGCCTCAAGCTGCCGTCCCAGGAAGACTTTGACGGCATCTGGGACTTCCAGTGGTGCACGCAAATGCTTCCGCAGGAGACGTACTTCAACTCGAACGGCGAGAGCGACATGTTCTGGCCGCGCTCCATCTCGATGCAGCAGATCACCGAGCACTGCCAGCAGACGTGGCAGACAACGCCAGACCCCGACTGGATCCGCGTGAGCTACGGCGACGCGAGCCTGCGCTTCGCCTCGAACATCGTGTTCAGCAACGGGATGCTGGATCCGTGGAGCAGCGGCGGCGTGCAGCACGTGCCAGCGGGCTCCAGGGTCTCGATCGTGACCATTGAGGAAGGCGCACATCACCTGGACCTGTTCTTCAGCCACCCAGACGACCCTGAGTCCGTGAAGAAGGCGCGCGAGACCGAGGTCAAGCACATCCGCCAGTGGATCCATGAGTACGTCAGCCAATAAGTGCGGTGTGAGTTAGCCTGCCTGTGATTAATGTAATGAATGATATAAGCCGTTGCAGCAGAGTTTGCACAGGGTTGCCTACGTAGCTCCTTTTCATTGGCCAAATTTCAGTGGCACAAGACTGGCGAATCACTAGTCTTGTGGAGCCGGCATGCTGTACTTCGACTGTGGAGTACACTTTTCCTCTCGCTCCCATCCCTTCTACCATCTATTCATTCACGCGCGAGAAAGCAAGTTCAGCGAGAGGTTGATGCCGAAGCCACATTGATGTCGACTATAGATGATGTAGGGACTCCGATAAATCCGAAAGGTTCATTCGCCTTCCTATTCTCGTGTAATAACTAAGATTCACTATTGAGGCACCCTATTTAAATCTGTGCCAAAATGCGCGCTGCCGCCAAAGCATACAAATCGCTATACTATTCACTTTCTTCACTATTGAAATGCATTTTGTCGCAACGTGGGATTTTCACGATTGTCAAAAAAGACGAAGTCTTTTTTGACAAAGCCCTGCCCATTCTTGACAAAGTCCTGTCCAAAGATTGGCAAATGAACACGTAGCATATCGCATCTCAAACATGCAGCAGTGCGCTAAATCAAAGACAGGAAGGCAAGGGCAAAAGCGACCTCGCCTCCCCTTCTCTCTGCATCCATCTCCGCACAGTAAAGCACAAGACAAGAACCAGTACCAACAGCATGACGTCTTTGCGCTCGATGGTGATCCGCGCAGCGGCCATGGCTGCCCTCGTGGCCGGCGCCGCCCAGGCCGCGGCGTTCGGCATCTCGCTCGAGTCCAGCAAGATCGCGCTCTCCAAGAAAGCGCTGGAGCTCGCTATCGTGGTCTCCCCTACTCAGCCAGACGTGAAGGAGATCACGATCGACACGCTGGTCGACACGACGGGCAAGGCTGTCCTCTCCAACTTGGTACGTGTTTGTGTGGATCTGTGTGGCTATGACGTGCGCGTGATTACTGCTGCTGCTGTTGCTGTGTGTGGGAAGCTGTCTGTTGTTCTTAGGGCTTTAGAAAGAGGTGGAGGGGGGATTCTATTGGATACCCCCACTGTTTTCTTTCTTTCGCATGCTCACTGTTGTTATGAACGCATGTACAGAAAGTCGCTGGCAACGGAGGCAAGTTCGTCGCTGCGCTAGATGGTGCCAACAAGCTCGTCGCAGGCATGTACAAGCTGAAGGTGTCTGCCGCCAGCGAAGGCGCCGAAGCGGTCTCGGAGGTGCTCCAGCTCAAGGTGTGTGCGTGTGTGCTTGCTTCCCTTGATATTAAAGTGCTGGTGCCTTCGTGCTGTGCTGGTGGTCAGATCGACCCAGTGCAAGAACGACACGGGAAGACTCATTGGCGTTTCATGTGATGTGTGTCTCTTTAATTATTTTATTCCGAATAGGTCACTGTCCCAGTTGCCGTGGCGAGCGCTGAGCTGAACGGTCTCGCGCTCACGCTTGGTGAGACGATCGAGAAGCAGGAGTTCAGTTCTGGCTCCGGCGACGCTCTGCGCGTGGAGGTGAAGCTGCAGCACAAGCACGACAAGTCGCCCGTGGCGGCCCACCAGGCGTTCCTGCGCTTCACGCACACGAAGGAGAAGGTCGACACGTACTTTGTGCTCACGGCGGACAAGAAGAAGGCCCACTCGGTTTTCCTCCAGTTCGCGTCGCTCAGCAAGAAGTTTGGCTACAAGTCCGGCGCCTACAAGCTCCAGCTGATCCTCGGTGACCCAACGTTCGAGGTAATGTCCCCTTTATTATATTTTGTTTCCTCGCGTGTTCTTTTTCGCAACTGGGGAATCTTGATGAAGTGAAGCCTCAAACGGATATGTGGATACAACCTAAACCATGCACCCTCTATATCTCCATAGAAATCGATCGTCTGGGACCTCGGTGAGCTTGACCTGCTCTTGGCATCCGCGCCGCCGCCAGTGCCTTCGCCGCTCTATGCCAAGCACCTGCTCCATGAGAGCGACACGACGCTCAAGGCGCTGCCAGAGATCAAGCACGTGATGCGCGAGCAGGACCCACGTCCACCCGTCACGGTCTCGCTCGCGTTCACCGGTGCTGTGCTGGTACGTAACAGACACCCGCAAACAAAACTGAAGAGCGCCATTGTCGATTCGTCGCTGTTGTGCCCTCTCGCTCTGGTTCAACCTTCTTGTGTGTCAAAACTATGCGATGGGGCTAATATTGTTCGATTATGGCAATCGTATCCTTCCTTCCCTCCACAGGTGCCGCTTGCTGTCTTCGTGCTCTTCGTGCTCAAGCTACAGCTCAACATCAGCAAGCTCTTCCGCGGCTCGGTGTTTGTGTTCGGCACGGGCTTCCTCGCATCGCTCGGCGCAATCTTCGCGCTCTTCGGCTGGTACTGGCTCGAGCTCACGATGTTCCGCACGCTCGGCTACCTGGCCGTGCTCGGCACGGCGAACCTCACGTTTGGTCACCTCACGCTCAAGCGTCTCGCGTCGCAGGACACCAGCGCCGCCGTCGCGAGCGACAAGAAGGCCAAGCACGACTAAGCGCACGACGCACGCGCACGATGGCGATGATGCTGGAAGAAAGCCAAAGCCATTTCGTTCAGTTGCTGTGTGGTATTATCAACTAGTGTTGTTAATAATAATTCCACACGGCTGCACACTCCGTGCACACGAGGTTGCCATGCATGTAATCGCGTGACCGCATGCTCAGTCACTAGCCGTTTGCTGGTCGTAAGCGTAAGATTTCTTATGGACACCGACCGTCTCGTCTTCTCGGCCATCAATTGCGATGCTGCCTGGAGCACTTTTATTCGCGTGAGCTGTGACGCGTTCTTCGAAACGATCGGATCATTGGCGTCCCGCATCAACGTGAAGGAAGCCGCGTGAAGCCAGAAAAAACATGTTGCGTGGCAACGCGTCATCCCTCCTTTTAAAAACGAGATCCACGACTGAAGCTACATGTCGCCTCGCCTGACTTCAACCTCCCGCCACTTCCAGTTCAAAAATCAAACCTGTGTGAATGAATGCTTTCACGATTGGTATGTAAGCCTGAACAGTATTACGGCTGAACCTTTATAAAATAATAACCCTCAATATAAGATACTTGTTTCCCTTTTTGAACTTTTTCGCGTGAAAGATTTAACCAAAAAGCAGGAATGTGGAAGGAAAAGGAGCAGAAGACGCGCATTCGCTGGAAGGAAATGCGGCGAATGAACGAACGAAAGCGGCGGAAGGTCGAAGAAACGGAGCCGCGCATGGCGGAAACGAGGGCGAACGAAATAAAGAAGAACTGCGCACGACCCACGACGAGCGAGCGAGCGATCAGAAGACCAGAAGACTGGGAGGCACTCATAGAGTGACCAGAGGAGAAGTGAGTGCGTCCAGCACACTTAAAAGCAGCGGAGGATCGAGAGAGACACCCGTTCGCGCACAGGCACCGCGTTCCTCCCCATTCACTCATCAGTCACCAGACAGGCAGACACCTCGCTCGCATTACCCCCAATCAGCGTCTGTGAGTGAGTGAAAGCGCGCCGCTTCATCCCGCGCATTTTATATCGTCCAACGACAGTAGCAGGAAGGCAGGCAGGCAGAGCTCTCTATCTATTTGTAATATCGAACTCATCGAGCAAGAAAGACGAAGTAAAGACTCAGAGGAGGTGCAGTGTGGTCTTCCACATCAACAATGAGCAGCGAGCGAGTCAACAACCAGATGCAGCAGCAGCTCAAGCGCGAAGAAACGCGCGCGACCGAGGCGCTGGGTTTACGGTATGTGGCGAAGCGAACGCATAAGGATGCACATGTATACGCTTGCTGTTTGTGTATATGGGTTGATGACTCCACACTGCGTTGCGTAATGTGTGAAATGAGTGAAACCAGAAAGATGCACTTTGCTTTGCGCATTACACTGCGGAAGTCGAGCGCGTCTGTCTCTATTGAGGTGGCACCGCGCATGTGCGGGGGTCTGAACTGACTCATAGATCTTTTATCAAACTGCCCGACGCCGTCTATCTGTCTGCCTCACTTGTGATTCTAACCTACACTTGTCTGTACATCTTCTACGACTTGATAGATCGCTTCCAGCATCGACAGGTCTCGTGAAGTGCGAGAAGAGCGCGGAGCTGTGTCCAGAGGAAGAACGCAACGATCTATTGGCTCTCCACACAAACAGCAGCAACAGCAGTAGTAACAACAACCAGCAGCAGGAGCCATCTCCAGAAAAGATGATGCACGTGAATGGCGCTGTCTGCTTGCGTCCGGGGATCATCCTATTTGACCCGAAGGACCTCGAGACGACTTCCATGCGGCGCAAAACGTTCCAGTTGCAGATCACAAGTCCGTCGAGCGACGATGCCTCGCGTGACGGCGACAACCAAATGGACCATGAAGTCGAGGCTGAAGAAGATGAAGCCGCGAAGAACGAGCGCATTCGCACCAAGGTCATCGAAGAGATCTGGTCGACGGAGAAGACGTACGTGCGCGATATCCGTACGCTACATGACTACTACATTGTGCCGCTCGAGGACAACAAACACCCGATTATGGAGGACGCGCAGATCGCGGTGTTTTTCAACAACTTGCGGCAATTGGTCATGCTCAACTCCAAGCTGCTCAATGACTTGACCAACATTGTGGAGAAGCGGTCAGCATTGAATGACTCCCCAGGATCCGGAAAGAAGAATTTGAGCAGCAGCAACAACAGCAGCAGTCCGGTGGCAGCTGCGGAAGGGATTGGAGCTATTTTCTGCCGATATGCGCCGCTCTTCAAGCTGTACGCCGGTTATGCAAAGGACTACGAAGGTGTGGCGGAGCTGCTGCGCAATTATGCGCAAGACACACGTTTGGGGTTTTCGACTTTTCTTGAAAACTGTCGCGTACGAAGCGGGTCGACGAAGAACTTTGAGAGCTTTTTGATCATGCCGATCCAGCGCATTCCGCGGTACAAGCTCCTGCTCGAACGTGTGTACAAGCACACCCAGATGGGTCATCGAGATGAGAAGTTCATCAGCGAGGCGGTGAGTGGTGTCAGTTTTGCGGCTTCACTCATCAACGAGACGGTGCGCCATCAAGAGAATCTGGAAACTGTCCTTCAAACGCAGAAGCAGTTTGTCGGCCAGCTTTCGCTATTCACTCTGGATCGGCGACTCATCAAGTCTGGGAAGCTCATCAAGATGTCGACCAAGAGACAGGAGGAAGTGATGCTGCACTTGTTCAACGACATCTTGCTCTACAGCGGCGTTCTAATCACGGGTGGGTACCGAGTCCGCCGCGTTGTGCATCTCAACTCGAAAGCAGTGGGCGTGAAATGCAACCTACCGTCATCGTACGACTCGCTTCTGGGAACCAAAAGTCTTGGCGCGGATCGCGGGTTTCTTGTCACGAGCCTCGAGAAAACGTTTGTGCTGTTTACGTCGACACCGGAAGCAAGAACAGAGTGGGTCGACGTGATTTCGAATGCGATCAAGGATGCTCAGAAAGATGCTGTCTCGACTACGAACGAGGGCCCAGCTGATGCTGCCGCGCTTTGGGTACCGGATGCCGTCGTCGGTTCGTGCACCATTTGCCACAGCGCCTTCAAGTTGTATTTTCGACGCCACCACTGCCGTCGTTGTGGAGCTGTGGTGTGTGGAAACTGCTCGGGCAAGCGTTCCATCCTCTTTGTTGGAGACAGTGCGCGTGAGGAACGCGTTTGCAACCCATGCTATAAAGTGCTCGACCTGGTCAAGAAAGCGGCGTTTCATTGGCTGTCTCGCGTGATTGAGTTCAGGGGTGTCCTACGACGCAAGCGATGGAACAAGTGGTCGGAGCATTATTTCGAGCTCAAAGCAGGAATTCTGAAGCAGTACACTGTCGCCTCGAAGAGCGGAAATAACCCCAAGTGCTGTACCGACACGCTCGACTTGGCGGGGGCGATCGTGATCCATCGTTCCGACAGCCGCTCACAAAAGAACCAGTTTTGTTTCCAGATCTCGACATCGGATTTCTTCGATGCCGACGCGATTCTTGAGGACGCATACGCCGACGTGCCACATACAAGCACGATTATGACCAAGATGTCGCCATTGAAGCAGGCAGTGACCCGCTTCGGCGATGTTGTGCGGAACCGAGATTCAGCCAGCACGCTGAGCAGCGAAGCAAGTATGCACAGCTTGTCAAAACCGCTGAGCGACGCAAATGGATGGATCCTGTGCGGCAGCTCGTATGAGGACGAGGCGGCTTGGTCAGCAGCGATTCAGCGAACAGCTGACAAGGCTTTGCACAGAATGCGACGCTCACGAGTGACCGAGTCTGCGCTGCTGGTTTCGATCGATCGAGTGAACAGTGTTGGAGCTGCGATGGCGAGTGGGAGACAATCAGACGCTGGTGGGTTCTTTTTCGACGAAACTGCCAAACAGGAGCATCGAAGACTGCAAATTCTTAAGGAAATCATTCGATCAGAGGAGAGCTACGTCATGTGCCTTGGCGAATGCATTCGCATTTTCGTCCAGCCGCTACTGCTTCGCCAGCTGGAGGGACAGAAGTTGTATCGTCGGAGGCAAAGCAAGTACAAGAAATCGCTGCTACATCCTTTTGGGGGGAGTGCAAGCAGTAGCATTTCTGCGGCAGCAAATGGCGCGTTCTCCCAGCGTGCATTAAGCAACAGCAGCATTCAGAACGTGAGCACGATCCGCAGGTTCGGAGGTGGATCTGGAACGTCGCTGTCGGCTTCTGATAGTAAACCAAGAAGCGGAACCAGTCAAATGCAGAAGATCTTGGTGTTGGATGCAGATATGGCGATCTTTTTCAGCAGCATCGACCAAATATGTACGCTGAATCAGCAACTTTTGGAGCATCTGGCGCGGCATTTGGAAGAGACGGTAGCGCAAGAAGAGGACGAAAAAGTGCACCGAGCAGTAAGTTTGCCCTGCCAGCTTATCCTTTCAGTGCTTCTCTGAGAAATTGAGAGCTGACCAAAATTTGTGTTCTGCGGCTGTATGTTGTAGGGTGCCATCTTCAACGCATACGCCCCATTGTTCCAGCTGTACACATCGTATGCCAGCCGCCATGAATCCGCGTTGAATGCGATCAAGTCGCCCCAGTTTGAGAGCTTCTTGAAAGAGATGCCGGAAGAGGCTAGCGTGAATCGTCTTCGCACGTATTTGAACATGCCGATGGAACGGATCCCGCGCTACAAGATGCTGCTTCAGGAGCTTTTGGAAAGTACATCCTCCGAGCACATCGACTACGCACCGCTGCAAGCAGCGATCAACAGCGTGAATCTGGTCGCATACAAGATCCAAGAAATCATTGCAAGGCGAGAGAATGCGCGCAAAATCGAAGAAATTGGCGCAAAAGTCGGCATCGATCTGCGCGGCAAGCGGTTTGTGAAAGAAGGGACGTTGCGGAAAGTCTGCCGAAGCAAAGTTCAGAAGTATTACTTCGTACTCCTGGAAGACGGTGTGTGATAATTAGTCTGGTGCCTGCGACTGCTTTGACCATTTGGTTTGACTCTGATGTGATAATCTGTTATTTTGATATTCTAGCGGTCGTGTATGGTCGTCAAGGAGGTGGTCTTCAGAAGAAAAAGTTCCGCTTGATTGACTTGTGGGAGTGCAAGGTGTCGGATGATACGGAGTCGATCCCCGCAGTGATCAACGCTGTCGCCGGGACAACGAATTCACAAAAGTAAGTGGATATGCTGTGAAACGGATTCTGAACTTAACAGAGTGTCGGCACAGACTGTTTATCTCATCAATGTGTTGCTGTGACTCTGGACAATTTCTCTCTGCAGCGCATTCTACTTCTTCTCGCCGCTCAAGTCGTTCATTTTGCTCACGGAGTCGGAAGAAGAAAAACTAACCTGGACAGCGAGCATTCGCGAAAGCATCGCTCGAACGTTGCGTGGCCCCACCTCAGCGCGGCGAGCGAGTGTGCGATCCGAGCTATTGCTGAATGAAGACGAACTCTCGAGCGACTACGAGCTGGAGAGCGCCTTTGTGATCAAGAATGGGTGGCTGAATGTGTCCAGTGAAGACGGACGGCGTCCGCAGCGACTGTGGATTTCGCTAACACTCCAGAACCTGTCACTATCGACGACATTCAAGGCTGCACAACCGGATGAGTCGATCAGCATCGAGCTTTGCGAGACTTTCCCAATGCGAGAAATGGTTTTCTTCCGACTGGTGTTCTTCCAGGACGAGGTGAGTGAGATAGAATGCTATTTTTGAATGCTGCTTGCTTGGTGACTTACTCAACATCTTCTTCGTGCACTGACAGATCCGAGGCGTGAAGAAGACATACATCTTTGAAGCGCAGACGCACCCCGAGCGAGAGGAGTGGCTGCGCGCGCTGACGCACTGCATATCGGGGAATGCGATGCCGAACATGGTCGACATGCGCCGTCGAAGCATCAACAATGCGACGCTCGCGCCAGTGTTCATGTTCAACAAAGTCTCGAATGTGTGCACGATCTGCCACCACCCGTTTGCAGTCTACCGACCTCGTCATCACTGCAGGTGAGTTTTTTTTTACAATTGTGTTGATGGTCTCTTGGCGACTTTGTTTATGACTTTAGTCTCTTGAATTGACTGACTGACGCTCTGACTGGATGGTGATGTCATCAACTTTGTTCATCTAGACTCTGCGGATGCCTTGTGTGCGGCACGTGCTCCAAGAGGAAGTGGACGCTCGCGTACAGCTCGAGTAAGAAGCCGTCACGCGTATGCGATAGCTGCGCGAAGGCGAACACGAGCATTGCGAGCTCTTTCGCTGCGGAGGTGTAGCTGTTAAACACTATTAAAGCCACAACGAAGCGCTACAGATCCAAGAGCGGACGAGGAATACGAGTGAACACACGAGCGTCCATCCATCTATCAACAAGCTGCACACAAAACCAACAATCGAGAAAAAAAGAGGCGTAAATACAGTGTTATCCAGTTGATTGACTGACGGAACCAACTCATACGTGCGTGCGCGGATGTCGTAATCCATTGCACTGGCGTGCGCGAGGCAAGCTCGTGCATATTGGTAAGAGACGTGGTTGCGCAATCGGATCTCTCGACGTCCAACAGCTCCACTTGGGGGCTCTTAAGATAGTCATCGTATTTGTCCAACAGGATCACACATATCCGCATCCATCCATGACCACCAAACACACGTCGAGTCGTTCAATTGTGGATAACAATGGCGCAATGCTGCTCCGTCTTGATGGGACGTGGCGCCATTCTGAGCTCTGAACTCTTTTGCAGGTTCAGTTCGAAGCTGAAGTTAATAATATACTGTACCATGGGAGAGTGGGACGGTAACTCGCCTCAAGCGTGAGTCAAAAGCTCCGCTCATCACCAAGTCAGAAAGAGCTCTTCGAGTAAGTAAGTCAAACCGACAGACAGACAGGCAGTTGTGAGCAATGCCAATGCAGACAAGACAAGCTGCGCCCGGATGGATGGATAAGCGCGAGCATCTCAAGAACCGAAACGACGCGCACTGCTGCGAATCGTGAAATTTCGCAGCTTTTTGGGTCAAATGTGAGGAAATCATTTTTCAAGCAGCCCCATGAGTTTTTTTCACACACATGGAGCAGAGGTAGGAACTAAACTAGCAAACAGAGCCCTGCTGTCAAATATCAAAATGGGACCAGATATAGATGGTGACTGCCCTTGTGCATCTTGGGTTGGTTGCTTTACACAGGCGGCAGTGGCTGGTGTGATGTGTTGGGCGTTGGGCAAATCCAAATGAACGACGAATGAACATCTTGCTCATCAGGTAAACCAAGCAGCAAGAGTTGGAAATAAGGTCGGAGAAGCAACGAAGGTATGTGTGGTGGCGGGAAACAGAGTGTATGCTGCGTCTGAGTATCATCTCAATTGCTTGTGATTGTAGTCGCACGTGAAATTTGCAAGATCGATTTGGTAAACAAAGCAAAATAATCGAAATGCCGTTGAACTTTTTCAAGGTGCTGTATTATGACTGCGAACGCATCATGCGAACGCAGGAAAGCCACGAGTGAGCAACCAATCCCCCTGCGAGCCTCCTACTTGTCCACGAGGATGAGTTGCTGAATTCTCCCACCGACCTCGTTCTTCCCTCTTTGAGGACAACTGCCACACTCCTTCACTCCAGCTCCAGATCTCTTCTCATCCCCCAAGTTATGATCAAGTCTCACAGCATCACCGCTTCCAACCCAACCACCCTTCCAGCTATCCATCCCGCCATGAGCCTCTAAGCATACGCCAACCTCGTCAGCCAGCCAAGCCGTGCCGGTAAGGACACGACTAAAGTGCTTCGATCTTGAGGTCATTCGTCAGGTTCACTGTCAACCACGTGCTAACCAAACTTTGTGTCATGCATTATCTTTACGTGTGGTATTGTTGCGACTTCCCGAATTGTGATTCAATGAGAGAGAAACGTGCACGCATGTTTGCATTTATAAAATAACCACAGCTCCATCGCATGCTCGGTGTCACCTTTGAACTGGTTGAGGTTCAACTTCACAATCCTCGCAAATTCCTGCTGGAACTTCCGGATCAACTTGGGGCTTGATGTCACGATGATGTTCTCCATATTTTTGAACACTGCTCGCTCCAGTTGAATGATCCATTCAGGACTATTTTGCTGTCGAGAACGCAGAATTTGTAATGCATACTCCAATTTGTGTTGTCAAGGATATTGAGCGTGATGCCAACGTCGATCAGCGACTGGACCTTCGAGTAGCCTTACCCTGCCTGCGTACTATCTGTGACTACTCGAACTTTGATTTTTTTGCCTGCAACACTAAGTCAGCTAAATCGGAATACGAAATATTCCAATTGCATATGTCGAGAGAATGCTTCACACTGGACAGCAGATCCAACAGCTTCTTCAGAGACTTTTTAGACGTCTCCTGGTCAGACGCTGAGAAGAACAGGACATCTTCTGTCGCCGCTCTGACTTTTCTCATCCGATTTCGTACGCGTGCTCGCATCAGCATCGAGTCTGGCTCCGGCACCACTCGCTTGACTCCATTGTTTTTGAGACTTGTGATCCGAGACCCTAGCGTCGACTCGTTCATGCCGCCCAGCCACGCCGCCTCGGCTCCTGTGAAGCCACGTTTGAGGTGCAGATTTTCCGTCCACTCTGCGAGGGCCGGATCGGTCTTCGAGTAGACCGTGTTGTACCATGGTCCCGTCGATTGGAGAATGGGCGGTTTGCTTGGGAGAGCTACAGGTGGCACATCATTGGCGTGATCTCCAGCAATCGACGGCTCCTGAAGTGGCCTACCTTCGGCCCAGTACCAGCTAGCGGGGGCGGTTCGAGTGCTGTAAGTTGGTTCTGGAACACCACAGGCTGGTATTGGAGCTCCACACGTTGGTATTGGAGCTCCACACGCTGGTATTGGAGCGCCACACGCTGGTGCGCCTACAGTGGAGCCGCATACTACTGGGCCACTGGGAGCTGGTGCTGGTGCGCCGCAAGCTGTTGCACCACAAACGAATGAAGGACAAACCCAGAGAGACGAGAAGCCTCTATCTGGTGTTGACACGGGCAGTCACCTTTCGCTTTCTTGCAGCAATGATCGCTTCCGTGATCAGACGTAAAATGCACAGTACAAGCACAGACGTTGGGTTAGACATAGAAACGATACGATCAAACAGCGCTCAAGGGGGCTCACCTCAGGGCAGGTTAGCACGAATACTAAAACGTTGAGGGTCCTCTTTCTGCCGAATTCTCAGAATCATAAACGACACAGAGTCGCTCCGTCATCTTTGAACGACAAGAAGCAGTCCTTGCTCGGCGCAGGGGGCGAACCGACGTTCTTTCAGCGTCCTCCAGATCGTGGCGACGGGCACCTTATGGCCGAACTTCGTCATCGCAAGCTCAGCTAACTGTTGATGCGTGAGACCCCTCCGAATGCCTAACTCCACACTTCCTCCTTTTCCGCTCACTTGAGGGCACGAAGGCGCCACGAACCATCTCACTTTGTCTTTCTTTGCGAATGGTGTTCGTGTGAACGCCATTCGCAAAGCATTCACAAGCTCACTTTTTGCAAATGGTGTTCTTCGAGGCTTTTTTCAAGCTCAAATGCCTCTAACTATTCATACTTCTCGTTTTGCTGTTAAAAGATATTTCAATTCTCAATTCAGTGTAAATGAACGGTATAGGAAGTCAAAATATACGAAACAACGAGTTATGTGCTGTAGTGAGTATAAATCTACACAAACTGCTCACAAAAACGTTCATTCTGGCATCGAGGCATACAAAGATGAAGTGTAAATCGCACTCTAAATTTGTATTGTGAGCACATTCTCAAGGCCACCCCCACATAATAAAACTAAGTGAAATGCTCCATATGAGAACAAATATTCTCTATCAACTAATAAAATCGGTAAGTGATGGTTACTATTTTGACTAATCAGATCATGGTATTTATTTTATGCTGGTACCGCTTGATAAATTACGTGTATAAGTAGTAATTGCAAACCATGACTTGTAATAATCTTGGATTATTGGGTAATTGAGGTAACCCTAAACCCATCCGCCATCCTACAACCCTAGAATTTGCGCGATTTGATTGGCTGATTGCAATATCATAACCTCGAAAGCGAGGTTTAATCCATTGCCGCTACAAAAGTCGAAGTTTTTTAATGAAAACCTTGGAAATGGAAGTGGTCTCTGGCAAGGTTTTAACGAACTCCCGATACAATCTGGTGCAAAATCTAGCGAAGAGTTGTCCATTTAACGGGAATTTATCGAAATAAATTACCACCCGGATGTGAGTCGCCGGTCAGCAGACGGTCGAGTTTCCGGCTTCCAGCAAAAGAAAGACAAGCTTGGTGCACTCGCTCCCCATAGCACACGAGCAAACAACCCAACGCGACAAACAAGCAAGCGCAAACGACGGAGAGAACGCAGCGACGCAGACGAGCGAGCCAACAACCCGTGCATTTCGCTTCCTCGTCGCGCATCAAGCAGCGCCGCTCTCCGAGTCCTCGCCCGCTCTCTACGTCCAGCGCAACCAGCCAGCCAGCCAGCCAGACCTTCGGTCGGTACAGCCCAGTCAGCTCAGCTCAGTCGGTCAGTCGGACTGCAAAGCAAGCGAGGTCAGTCGAGTCGGCGGAAGAGAGAGAGGGAGAGCACAAGAGCAAGACCGACCGCAAGAAGAACAACTGCACAAGCGCTCGCTCGCTTTGTTCTTTTGCTTGCTTGTTTGCTTGTTTGCTTGCTTGCTCGCACACGCAAGCAAGCCGTTAGTCTATTTCCATCGCGTGCGGTCTCTTCTAAATCCGTGCTACGAGATCGCGGTTCCTGCTGGCAGTCCGCCCACCAGAAGCTCATTGGCGCACAAGTGAGAGGAGGTACGCGCGTCCATCAGTTGGATCTCTTCGTGTGTTTGTCTGTATGAATAAGAATACGAATGTGAGTGGCTCTGCTCTGCGTGGAGCGTCATGCCTAACACGCCTCTCTCTGCTTATGCTGTACCTCCCTACCCGCAGACCTTGTTCTTGATGCCGCTTTTCCATCGCTCGTCCGAGAAGAAGCCCCGATCGCACCGCTTCAGCTTCCGCCGCCACTCAAACGAGACCGCCGAGGCCTCCAAGGCGGCGCCCGTTGCAGCAGCGCAGCCCCCCGCAGCGACCCCGGCCTCGTCATCGTACCCGCTGAGCTCCAAGTTCCCCGTGCCGCAGACCCCGCGCAAGCAGACGCCGCTGACGCTCCCGCTCGAGCAGAAGGGCAGCTCGATCACGTCCGAGGCTGCGACGTCCGTGTCCTCATCGCTGCGGTCGCCATCGTCGCTCAGCTTCCTCGAGCGCAACTCGGGCGGCACCGGCGCAGTGCGAGTCAGCGGCGGCGCCGCCACCACGGCCGAGACGTCGTCCTCGTCCAGCGAGTCTGACTCGGAAACGTCTGACAATCTGCCGATCCCGCCGATTCAAAAGAGCCACGCGAGTCGCTCCATCTCGAGCAACAGCAGCGTGTCGAGCTCCCGGTCCCAGAGCATGCGCAACAGCCTGGCCGACTACCGCCAGCTGCAATGCTCCATGTCGTACAAGAACCGCGTGGCCGGTCCTACTACGGACACGTTCCGGAATACGTCGTCGGTGACAAGCTCCAGCGGCAGCGACAGCCGCCTGTCCGACATGCGCATGACGGATCTGCGCATGACTGGCATGAGCAGCTCGCGCATCAGCGAGGCCCGCAGTTCGTACTCGCGCGTGTCGGAGCGAGGTGAGCGCGCGAGCGTGAGCATGAACGAGAGTGTACCACAGCAGCAACAGCAGCAGACTCAACGAGTATCTATAGCAGAAACCAGCAACACCAACACTAGCACCAGTAGCACCAGTCAGCGCCTGAGCGAGTCGTCCCAGAATCAGAACGCCGCATCCTCAGAGGGCGTGCGCATGACGGAGGCGAACGTGGCGGCGATGCAGACGCGCCGCGCGCTCCAGCAGATGGTGCTGGCGATGGAGGAGGAGGATGACTCGGATAACGAGTCCGAGTCAGACTTTCTGCGCCGCAGCAGCTCGGCGGACAGCTTCACGGGCCACAACGTGCTGCAGGTAAGCGCGGATGACTACCGCAAGTTCCAGTTCCGGCTGCGGCAGCTGGAGGATCTGTGCACCGAGCAGGCGCGCAAGCAGTCGAGCATGGAGGAGACGATCGAGCGCGAGGTGCGCGACCGCACGCGCAAGGTCGTGGAGGCCATGGAGAAGAACATCGCGATGTACAAGCAGGCGAAAGAGCTCGAGTGCGAGCGCGAGATCCAGAAGCGCATTTCGGAGATGAGTGGCAATGGCGCAAGCATTGAACAGTCTGGTAGCAGTCGCGGCTCGGTGCGCAACTCGACGCTGCGCGAGTCGTCCATCGGCCGCATGAGCTCCCTGCACATGCACCGCGAGTCGGAGAAGGGCAAGCCGCTGGAGAAACTCTTCCACCCGCGTCGCGCGCGTCGACGCCTGGAGATGATGAAGGAACGCGAGGAGCAGCAGAAGCGCGAGATGGAGCAGTTTCGGGAGTTCATCCGCTCGGCCGAGATGAGCGCCACGCACACGGAGGCATCCAAGGCGGCGAGTGCCGCGCTTAAGGAGCTGGGCGACCCGCAGATCACCGAGGCACTCATGCACTCGACCCAGGAGGAGCTCGTGGAGATGGTCTGTGTGCTGCGCAAGCATGTGAGCGTCCAAGAGGCCCAGCTGGAGGAAGCCAAGAGCCTGATCAGCGCCGCGATCGAAGCGCGCGAGGAGGCCGAGGACACGGCGCGCGAGGCCGTGGAGCTCACGATGCAGTTGGACTCGCGGTTAGAGCGCGCGAGCCAGGAGATCGTGTTCATCCGCGATGAGCTGCGCGAGTCCCAGCTGTACCAGTCGCGGTCCATGTCGCCGCTCGACCACTCAACCATACTACACGGCGGCCGGAACGGGAGTCGATCCAGTAGTAATTATAATATACCGTTCACGCCGTCGAGCTCGTGCTAACAAACAGCGAGGTCGGGTCGTACACGGACAGCCAGCCAGCCATCGCTCAGTCAGTCAGTCGCCCAGGCCAACGAACGTACGCGCGTATACAACCGACGCAGGAAGGATCCAGTCGGCCAGCCCAAGAACTAAGCCGTAGTAGTATGTGAGAGTGGATTTTTGAAAGAGCACCAACAAATTTGAAAGGAGAGAATGATAGCAACCTAGTAATATTAATGACGAAGCCCCAGCATTCTTTCGCCTCTCCCTCAGCGTCACATCTCCGAACCGATGTGGAACACGCGCTTGCACTCTCTGTTGTGGTACAGAAGCACGCTCTGCACGCGGCGATCTTGCAGTGGGAAGCGGAGGCTCTCCTGCGATCCGACGAGCTGCTTGAGCGCCATTTGGAGCAGCAACAGCGAGTACTTGACGGCATTCATCATGGATCATGGCTTCTGTGCCAATCTCTGCGTTGGCACATTGCTGAAGCACGTGCTCGCCTCTCTTGGCGAGAAGCACGATCCCAATGCTGACCACGAAGAGCAGGAAGCAGCCAACGAGCGAGATGATCACGTTCGCAGTCGGAATCGACACGCACGTTCATGAGCTGTACGTTCCCAGCAAACGCGTAGGGGGCAGAAGTCCCGCCTTAGCTTGAGGAAGACACCATTCTCTTGTGGCGCACAGCATCCTAGCAAAGAAAGTAGAATGCGGCGGTATGACTAGTCTGAAGGCTCTCCTCCATGTACAAGTGGTTCTTCTCGACCGTTTGGGTAAAGTCGTCCGCGTATATGTTACGCTCGTTGTTCGGGGTATTCTGCAGCCTCGCGCTACTTCGTGTGATATTCGTGAAGCGGCGCGGAGGCAACATGTCGAAGCTACTTACCTCTAAACGGTCAGCACACGCGACGAGATACGTTCACTTTGTTTGGCGTGGATTGGCGAGATTAAAGTGGTTGAGCTCCACCACCAGCAGGCTGTCCTTTTCCACTGTCAAGTAGTCGCTTGTCGTGCCAGAGTCGGGTTGCATCTTGTACCGTAGCCCTTCGCAGCCGCCTTCATTGCCGCAATCGGCGCGAAAAGCGTGTGTGAGGTCTTCAGCTCCCCACGAGAGGCAGCCGATCGCGATGGAGTACATAGTGCACAAATTATTGAACCGCATCACTCTGAAGTCGCTAGACCCTGCAGTGTCGTCCCAAACATCACCTTCGATGCGCTTCTTGATGCACACAACAAGCACCGGCTTGTTGGATATTTCGCTGCATGGGTTGTCGTGACTAATCATCGAATGATATTCGGTCACGTACTCATTCCCGTCGTAGTCGAGGCAAATGTTGACGACTTGTTCAGTGGGCTAGATGATTCGCCAGAGAATCTCAAGCAGCCTTCCCGATTGCAATAGTCTTCAATATGCATTTGCCTCTCGAGGTCGTTGGCATCTAGGGCTTCGCCACTTACAGTTTTGAGCACTTTCTTCACGGGCAGCTCGACTGTCATCGCGTCGTACGTGATCTGGTCCGAGATGTTGATGCGCTTGTACTCGACACTCGCTTTGCTCACATACATGTTACTGCTTGCCTTGAATGCTCTGGACCAGAGCTCGGCGGAGGTATCGAAGAAACCACTGGTGCTATCGCCCTCCATTCAGTTGAGATAGGTTGACAATGTCGGAAGGGATACGGATTTTCATCCGAGTTGTCGCCAGCGGGTCCAAGCTCCTGCAAGGCTTGTAGACTGACGATAAACAGGTCACTTGCGGTATGAACCGGCATCGGAAGTCGTGCATCTCGTGGAAGCAGCCTTGAGTTCTTGACCCCCGTGGGAATTTTGAGCAAGCCCGATGGTTCTAATGCGCTGGTAAACACTTCAACCTGCCACGGTTGTGACTGGAAGTCGAACACCACCAAGGACGCGGCGCTGCTAGGAGTATTTATGCCAAAGTAGCCGTTCCCAGCGCATTGAAGTTTCAGGTTCTCGAGTGGAAGCAACTTCGTGCGCAGGATCGTCTTGAACACCGAGTTGCCACTCCCGCTTTCTGCAAAGGTTGTGCTCCACGTTGTCGATAGTGACCCGTTTTGATGGAGCGGTTGACTGAACTGGAAGCGATTAGGCAATGAGAGGTCCTTCACTGAGATTCGGGGGGCTGAGCAACCCCAGTCGGACTTGCACGTTGAATGAGTTCAAGCCATTGGTGAACAAGTACCTGAGATGGAGTTGTAATAGTCGGTCAGTCACTTGGTCTGCTCTTCGTGTTGCTCGCCAACTATGAAGGACTCGATAGTAACGCCTGCACCTTGGAGCACGACCACCGCGGCCCCAAACACGACAATCACCAGAATCACTTCATCAAAAATATCCGATCGGCGGAAATGCGTGCGCAAGATGCAGTCCAAATCAAGCAAGAGCAACTACCTGGTCGTGGAGAAGAGCAGCCTACCGCTTACATGTCTCAGCCCCTTCGATCCTCACGAACCAGCGCAAATCAAGTGGAAGAACATCGTCTCGGTAGCTACACCCATGGAGGAGACCTTCGACCTGATTCTCTCGCACCGAGCATCACTGCGAATGGATTTGCGGCGAGAACGTATCCCGCGGAATTCTACAGGATATTCGTGGACGACTATATCAACACGGTCGAGAGGAACCACTTGCACATGGAACAGAGTTTGCAGACCAGCTACACCTCCGTGTTCTACTTTCTCTCCCAGAACGCTGTGCATCGAGAGAGGCTCAAGACGATAACTGAGAGTGCCTCAGTTGCATCGCCCAAATTCGCATTCGCTGGGAACTTGTAGCGCATGAACGTCCAAGTTTCGATCCCGACCATGAACGCTGTCATCTCGCTCGTTGGCTGTTTCCTGTTGTTGGTTACGAGCCTCGGGGTTGTGTGGTTTAACCAAGAGAAGCGAACACCTGTTTGAAGAGCGCGCGAACGCAGAGATCGTGACGGAAGCTATGGAGAACAGCTCCAAGTACCCGCCGGCGCTGCTCACGGTGACGCTCTCGCGGGACGTCGGTTCTCAGGAGAATCTCCAGTTTCCACTCCAGGATCTTCGCGTACAGAGCGTAGTTTTCGATCACAAAGAAGAAGCAAACAAGCATCTGTTTTACATCGACTCCGAGATGTGAAGCTGGCAACGTACCGAAACGTAGGCAATTCCTCAGGAGTCGAAGTACGCTTTGAAAGATAACGAATGACTTCATAATACCCGGCTCAGTACCTTGTGATCGTTAATATTGCGGATCTTGAGCTCAACTTGCGGTGAATTGCTTGGATGTCGCTGGTATTCGCCCCTTCGGATATAGCCAAATATCAGCATCCTTTCACGAATAGTCAGGTGTAATGGAGGCTGTTAGCACAGCTCGACTCGTCCGCGAACTCTATTATGAAAACGCGACCCCTGCTTTTTGTACCCTCGTGCGCTCCAGTTCTCAAGATCTGTCGAACCGCACAACAGCAGCACATGGCGATGAAGTACGCGAGCGGAAAAGAACTCTCCCTCTCGCCAGCGAGGCCCACCGACGTACGGAAATCTGGCGTCATCTGAGTTCGCAATCCATTTTAACGAGCACGAGCACAGGGCCAAGCAAGACCATCAAAACGTATAGCAATTGCACTGGAACAAGCTAGCAAAGCCATCCATCTCGAATCTTTCATACCACGCACCAAGCTTTGAAATTTCTTCATCATCTTCCTTAATACCTCGTATTTTTGCTTGCATTGAATTTGTCTTGGATGGAAGCTAGTTGATCTTGATGTGTCGGCGTTCTGCAGCAATCTCGCGCAGTTTTGCGATGTACCGCGGTCTCCAAAGCTCCAAGAAGTTGGCACTTGCTGATTTCAACGAGTACAAGTGGGTCTGTCGAGTCTTCTTCTTCTTTGCCAGGGTTCGTCGCTTGAAAAACTCGTTTGTGGTCGTGTTGATCGCCACCAGGTAGCAGTGGAACACGAAGAAGCAGAACAACGCCGAGCCTAGTGGATATGACAAAAGGTATGAAGCTTGCTTGGACAAACTAAGTCATCTAATTGCATTGCAACAAGTAACTTGTGCTTACCCATGACGGAGCACATCAGAAAGAGCACCGTGATGGTCGCCTCGGAGTGGATGAGGTACTGAACCACGACTCGTGTGTTACTCTCGATTACGGCGTTGGTCGACTCGTGAACAAACTCTTCGCCGACCAGCTCAACGTACTCGTCGTAGAGGATGAAGAAGAGCACGTAGGAGCCATACGCACACAGCAGTACGTTCGCCTGCGAGTTAGCAAAGTGAAGGCAGGGTTAGTCAGTCTTACAATACCAGGCGTGAAGATTTTTGAACTCACAAGCAGGAAGCGGAAGAATGCGAGGTAGTTCCCTTCTCCAATGCAAGAGTTCAGCCAGACGCAGTCTACGAGAAAGTCACAAATTTGTAAGCGCGAGGTACACAGAACAGTTTGAGAGGGAACGGATCAGATAAGTAGAGTTAGAGGGACGTACGATGATCGAAGCGCGGGATGCACACATTGCACACTGAACAATGCTTGGAGCGCGCGAGCCTAGTCAACATAAAAGAAAACAGCGTCAGTTGCGGATCTCATTCGAATGCATGAGGATATCTGAAACGCAAATACTGGGCGTACTTGATTGTATTGCATGTCGTGCACTCGCGGTCTGGAAAGTAGAGCGCGTTGTCGTAGGCGTAGTTGTCAAAGTACTTGAGAGTCTCTGTAGCCAGTCAGTGAGAGGAATTCTGTGAGGCACGTGTTAAACCTACCATGCGAGTGTACTTCGGCCAAACAATTTCCACTTACTTGGATTGAGCACACCCGGCGGTGCCGTCGATGCTGAAATGAATGAGATCAGCGCTGCCATGACCGCTAAGAAGCTCAGATAGCTGGAATAATCGCATAGTGAGCCATGGTAGTTCCACCTTTGGTCATGTTGCAATCATACCCCAACATCCATACATGTGGCCCTGTCCGAGCGACTCGTTGGGAAGATGCGGTAGTCCGAACGCCAGAAACGCGCCGTATCCACCCACGACCATCAGCAGATAGAGCGCCTAGGAGCCAGTGAATATGACCGATCATTAAGTTGCAACCAGTTGTAATGCATTGGAAGCAGAAGAACACACCTGCACGACTGGGTTTGGCTCGTGTGTCACGAAACGAAGCGTATTGCGCACGCATTGCGGTACGATTCCACTGAACACCGCCCGCGTACGATCCATAGAGTCGCTGTAAGGCGGAGAAGCGCATATACGGCAGGCGCGTTAAAATACACTGTAGGCATAAACAGTTGACAGCAGCGGCGTGAAGCGCAGGCGCTCTTGCATAAGCTTGCATAAGCAAAAGCTCGTGGTGACCCATCAGCATTAAGGCTTCTCCATACCAACTTCGTCAGTCTTGGTGATCTGAAAACAAGATGATGGAATTTGGTTGAAGTCACTAAAGAGATCTTTCTACATTAGTGACATAAAGCAAGCGTAATTCTTGCATAGAATTAGCAGCCCAATTTTAGAGTATACCTAGCCCTTTCCAGCAGAATTTCTGGGCTCAAATCACTCTTCTATTTGAAAAATTAAAGAAAATATAACTAGGGATAGGTATGGTCAAAAAACCTCAAAACCTCGCTGTGAATTAGCGTTTTGCGGTACTAATTCTGATGTAACTCGTAATCACTTGTCCCTTTTCTGATCGCGGGTAGGGAAAAATTAGTGGACTCCCAGCCGTTTGCAGTAATTTTTCCTTCAAATCCGCATACCCTCCTTTAAGCGTTCATTATGATCTACTATAAATCAATCTATTTATTGGTATCCTCATTCCTGTATAAATTTATCATGCGAGCTTACTCGGATTTTTTCGATGCTGGCGCCCCCTCTCTGCCAAGCCTGGGCGTAACATCGCTCGCGAGTTGACCATTCTCACACCACGTCACAGTCCGAAAGGAACCCATACACACACACACGCAAGAACAGCCTCCACGCATCAGCATGGGTTCGCGCGTGTTCGTGCGGCTGTACGACGGCGAGCGCCAGGTGGAGACGGACGATGTGGTGCTGACGCTGCCGCCACCACCGCTCAAGTGGGCCGCCGTGCTCAGCGCCATGGTGGCGGCTATCGACCGCGCGGACGACGAGGACGAGGACGACGCGGAGGCGGCGGCAGCGGTCGCGCCCGAGCGCATCGCCAAGGCGCGGCTGTTTCTGCTGCCGTCGGAGGCGCTGGGTATCGTCGCAGAGGTGCGTAGTAGTCTTTCGCTTCTCTGCTGCTTGGTGTGGACTTCTGGGTGTATGCGTTTGCTGTTGAGAGGTGTATGTGCGTGTGTATACTAAGTATGGCCGTGTGGATGTGAATGAATGAATGACTCATTAGCTGAACGCGCGAGGACTGCGCGGCATCCGCGAGAACGACCAGTTCGTGGTTTGTCTGCAGGGTGAGGACTACCAGAAGCGCGTGGAGAAGACGCAGTCGGCCGCAGAGGCTGAAACAGCAGCAGCAGAAGATGCGAGTGCTGATGCGTCTGGACTCCCGACTCCTCCTGGTAGCACGACCAGCGACTCGAGCGCCAGCATTTCGCCAGCGATTACGGTGAAGATCAACCCGCTAGAACAGTCACAGCCGTCACTGAGCGGTCTTCCGTATGGACAGTCGTTGTTCATGTCGGCAGCGACTACAACCACGATCACGAGTGCAGCACCTCCACGCGGTTTGGGAGGCTTTGGCAGCTTGGGCATGAAGGGCAACAAGCGGTACCGAAGTATTTCAGGCAAAATGGCGGCGATCAAATCGCTGGGCGATAAAGGACTCATCAGCGCGGACGACCGCGGTCACCTGAAGGACCTCTTGCTGAACAACGACTCGCCGCAACTGCAGGAAGCGCTTGACCAGTACAACAACACGGGCGATTTCCAGGCGGTCAAAGCGATCCTGCTCAAGGAGCTGAACAATCCGTCCACGAAGCGCAACGCGGCGGGCGGTGACTGGATCTCCGAGACGCTCATCAATGATATCACCATGAACTTTGTACGTACCTTCCAGGTGCGGCTTATACAGGTAGTATCGGTTTATTGACAAATGTTTATGTTGCTCATGTCATCACAGAACACAAACGACTCGTCAGGTCCACAGACACCTGCAGCTCAGAACTCGACGCCTCCAGCAAATCCGTTCATGTACCAAGCACCAGACAACAGCAACACTTCTGACTACCACCAGCAGCATCAGGCGTCTCCCGTGTCGATGGGCTATACTGCCTCGCACTCGTCGTCTTCCTCGTCGCCAGTAGGACCAGAGTACACCCACCACCACCACCACCAGGAAACAATGTCTCCTGTGTATCAAGATCAGCAGTCATCCAGCAACGGCGGCATCATTTCTCCAAATCCGTACAACCAAAATGCCATGTATGGAGCTCCTCAGGTGACCCTCCCGATGCGCAATCGCAACGTCTACGGCTCGTCTCCGTCTGTCCAAATGATGGGATCTTCTCCAGCGCACATGGATATGCGGTATGCTGGAGCTCCATCGTACCCGAGTCAAATGGGCGCTGGTCAGAGTATGGCGCCTCCTCCAATGTACTCGACGGGCATGGGGTACGCGAACAACATGGCTGGTCCAGACTACAACCGAATGGGCATGGCGCCGTACGGCATGATGCAAGCGAACAGCGGAGGCTACAACACGGTGATCCACCAGCAACAACAGCAATACAGCATGGATCGGTATCCGTATGGGTCTGCAGGCATGATGAATGGAGCTGTTGGCGGTGGTGGCGTTCCTGGGTACGAGTACTACCAGCATGGCTACGGGGGCGGCATGTCCGCTGGTGGCATGGGTGGCTTCGACAAAAGCCAGATGCGCAACGGCGGCAAGTGGACCACAGTGCCACCGATGCCCTCGTACCCACCGGCGTGCTCAAAGGAAGAGAAGAAGGAGAAGATCGCGAAGTGGCTCAAGAAACGCGAAAACCGCAACTGGTCCAACAAACCGTCGTACCCGGTTCGCCACAGCATCGCTAAGAACCGCAAGCGCGGTGAGGACGGACGCTTCATCACCAAGGCTCGGCTGGCCGAGATGGCGCGCGAGGAAGCAACAAACGGCGGGGCTGGTGGTGTGAACGGCGAAATGGGCGTTGGCGGTGTGATCGTACATCCAGAGGGAGCCAACGAGTACGACGACGAGGGCGATGATTACAACGAGCAGCACGTATCCATGGCGACGCTCCCTGTGCCGACATCTGTGCCGTAAAGAAACGAAACGAACGAGTGGTCGAATCGTATCCTGAGTGGACGACTCCACTTGAGAGTGGTTGCACCGGAGAAAGCAGCAGAGACTGGTGGCGTTCTCGTTATATTGCGTAATTATAATAAGTTCATTGTATTGCATACTAAGACTTTGAGTTTCTATTCTACTGCTAGATGTATAGCAACTGCTCAATTCCATTCATACAACTTCGCATATGAAGCACACAATGTCTCTGTGCACTTGAAATTGGCTCTTGAAAGCTCAGGCTGGTCTCAGAAACGTCACGTTCATTGTTCAGAAACACATTCGATAATCTACAGGTTACTAAATAATATTATACCGGACATGCGCAAAGGCGCTAGACTCTCTCACTATGCAGGATAGATACACTCAGATGGGCTGGATGGCGCGACTGACGCCCATGGGCACCACAGACTCGGACTTGCAGCGCACGCCGCTCTGCTGCAGCACATCCTTGAGCGTCTCGAGCTCGTCCTTGGAGCTACAGAGTGTCTGTGGGTCCTCCCAGCTGTAGCGGTTCCAGTTGAGGATGGACACGGCCCAGCGCTCCGTGAGCTCGCGCGTTGAGCCGGCGAACGTGATGCTGAACTGCTGCGCGCGCTGCTGCCTCGCGGCGATGATGTTCGCGGTGCTGGGCGGTCCCACGCTGCGCTTGCGCGTGGCCTTCGCCTTCGTGTCGATGCGGAAGCGGTTGAGCACTTGGCCGTGCTCGTCTGGCAGCAAGTACACCTCGACCTTGCAGCCTGTGAGCGGCACAGCACCGAGCAGCGCGCCGCCCATGCGCGAGTAGTACTGCAGGATGCCCTCGTCCAGGATGCAGTAGACGATCTCACCCTCGTCGCCACCGACCTTAACCAGGTAGCCTTCGACGTTGCCTCCGCCACTCATGATGATGATGATCTATCTGGATGGAAGTTGCGTTAGTTGCTGGTTGGTGCTTGCAGATTGCTGATTGAGACTGAGGGATATTGGCGAATGACTTGATGAGAATGATGTCTGAAGAGACACAACAGAGCTGCTCAAGCATACCCATTGGGACAGACGTAGAGGCTCTGCATTCTGGTCGTGGGTTCAGATAACGAGGTTGAGGAGAATGAAGTGATGGCCATCTGGACCTGCGGACGTGGAGGCGCGAGACTATGGAGAAACATGTAGAGGTAGGTAGGTAGGTGAACGGCGGTGCAGCTGCCAATCTGCGGCTGGAGGTGCGCCATTGACCGCGAAAAGACGCAGAGGGTGACCAGCTGTTGGATCTGTACTCAGTGGAATGTATAAGATTATATTGATGCAAAGATAGTGGTGTGTGATTTTATAGACTCCTAGATTATAGCATGTGTATTGATATGGGTTGCCATCTGATTTCAGAAGTGTGCATCTGCTGAAGACGATTACCTCCTTCAGAAGCAGCCACAGCCTCTCAAAGACGCAAAACCTACAGCTACGCACACTACCATGGGACCACGAAGGCAACCTCGCTCAGTAAATATAAAATCCGTTGTCCAGCTCAGAGGGGACCAGCCCAGTCCAATATCAGATGCGTGAGCAACTCTTAAAATGAAAAGCATGTAACCACCAACTGATCATCCCGGGCGCCTCTTCAACGCTCAGCATCGCGCACCTTCCTCATATCGACAGCAAGTCGACTTTTACCTGAGGCAGCCAGATAGCATCAGACGCAATGCCGCCGTCACGCTCGCTTCGCGTGCTCGAGCCGTTGAACGATGAACCCGGCAGCGCTGAGGTAGTGGACGTCATGCAAGCGTACGCGAGTGCGCACCAGGTAGACGAGCTGCTGCAGGTGCTGCTCAAAGAGCTCCTCGAGACGCAACCGCTCGAACCTTTCGATTTTCTGATCACGATGCTCGCCCAGAAGCATCCGCAGCTCGACGCGCTCGAGCAACAGGCTCGCGCCAAACAGTTTGATTTGCGCCGCGAGAAGACCAAGAAGGCGCTCGTTGTGTCGTTCTACAAGCGCTTGGTGGCATTGCAGCGCACGCAGTATACCGACAAGACCGAGGCGTTTGCACCAGAGCTCTCGCGCTCGTTCCTGATCGCCCAACTGAAGCTCCAGGAGACCAAGACCCATCTCCAAGAGCTCTTCCCAACGCACCGACGCGACCTCATCCGCTGGTTTCTTGAGAATGAGAAGCGACTGCCACAGAGACTTACGATAGGCGAGTTCACGAAGCAGAGCATGGCGATTCTTGCAGCGATGGCTGCAGCCACGTAATTATCGTATTCGCAACCAATGAATCACACCCTTCGGAAATCTCGTTTAACCGGATTTTGCATTGTTGGTTGGCCTTCGATTAGCTGATAACAGTTACTATCAGTTATTTCGAGAAAGGGTTCAATTTGATAGATCAACTATCCGAATCCGTATGCAAGGCAAAATGCTACAGATGTCACTCCCAATAAGTTACACTGCCAAAAATTCATACCCTTTCCAAAACGATAGAATGTGTAAAGCCATCATTCTTATTTGCAAAATTTTCGCGCATTTTCAGCAGTCACAACAAAAGCGAACTAAAAAGCAC